>CM063107.1:12151569-12213998 GCA_031841125.1 Acanthococcus lagerstroemiae | reverse complement strand
TGTCCCCTCGCCCCCCGCTCCGCCACCGCATATGGGAATTCTCCTCGATCCGTCTCTCGTTGGTTAACACTTCGATTTTTCATTTACGAGAAATATTCCCAGTCCGAATTTCGGTGAAGTCCCGCAGGATACCCGCATGATCACCGGTTGTCACCCGGGTGTCTAACACGTGTCTTTAGGGCATTTTCCGGGGATCTCTCGTTTTTTGTTTTTTTTAAATTTAGCCAAAATACCACATTCTGATTAACTACCCGCGTGATACCCACATCATCCAGTCTAGTCACCCGGGTCGCTGATGGGCTTCTTCAGGGGATCTATAGTCTCGCCACTTTAAGTTGGCACTCCTATTTCGTCCAACAACGCGGAGAAACCGGTTTTTCAGGGGACTTCAGATTGCATAATTGGAAATAGAACTGCACAGTGCATATGCAGTTCGTCTGTTTTGCGTTCATTTACCTAACTAGCGTGACGCATCTGCCTAGTAAAAAGGTGCCCTAGTTTGGGTAAACCTGACAACTCGCAACGAAACTAAAAGTGCCAACTTAAACTGGCCAGACTATACCAGGGAATCTCTCGAATTTTTATTTTTATTTTTTTTAAACAGAAAGTCCACTTTTTGATGAGCTTCCCGGTGAATACTCTCTTGATCCACTCTTGTCACCCGGGTAGCTGAAGGGTACCTTTAGAGGATCTACTGGGGATCTCAACAGTCGAATTTTTTCAACCAATCAGCATCGACTAGGCGCGTGATCCCCTTAAGAAATCCTCTTGATCCACTCTTGTCACCCGGGTAGCTGAAGGGTATCTTTAGGGGATCTACTCAGGATCTCTGAAGTCGAATTTTTTTCAACCAATCAGTATCGACTATCGCGTAATCCCCTTCAGAAACCCTTTTGCAACCCGGGGTTTTGCAGGCGGAGCTTAAAGGGGATGAGGGGATCTCGTCTGGAGAAAGAAAAAGTCACCCTTCAGATCCCCTGAAACCCTCTTGCTCCCCGGGTTTATTGAGGGTTTCACAGTCGATTTTCTGCATCGGGTATTTATAACCATAAGACCATAACCTTGCTGATTCTTCTATCCATGTCAACAGCAATTCGTTGAGCCTAGAATCTCTAATCTACATAATAAACATTCCTCATCACTGTATTAATACCCCCCCCCCCCCCCCGGAGTGTTACAGTAGTAAATAGAAAAGACACTAACATTTCCCGATACAATTTTGTACAAAATGAACTTTATTTTATGAAAATCATATTCAGCCACTTTCCATGATCTTTAATTTTTTTTTTGTGTGGTTACCACAGCTACCATCTTTCACCTCCTTCCCAACGGTATGCGCCACAGTTCGAGGAATATGGCCAAAATATTACCAAAACCGAATTTAGCGACCTTTTTGGAACCAATTATTGGATACCTATATTGAACTTTACAAAATGCGAGACCCCCCTCCTCATTGCATGGGTCTCACTTTCAAATATGGGGTAAATAGATGAAAGGAGAGAAGTGAATAAGCCCCATAAACGATATAACTCTGTGAGTTGGTAAAATAGCTAAAGAAGATGATTATTATCTTCATAAGGTCTGTGCATCTGTGTTAAAAAGTAATAATTCTCAACAGGGATATCTTAAACTCCATTTTGAGCAGTTCTAATTGGGATAAAAGAAAATTGCTAATGACCTTCTGTGTGTGAAATTTAAGGTACAATTTATTTGCAAATAAACAGTAGCTTAAGAGGGCAAGTTTTGCAGGAAATTGATAAAATGTGAAAATTTTCGGTATAATTTATACTAAAATTGATTTTATAAACACCCTGTTGAACCGATTTCGACCATTTTTTCCTGTGGTTACCACAATTGCCCACTACTACATATTACCTACTGGTACCATTTTTCTGTCTATCTCCAGTCGTGAGAAGAAAATCCTCAGCCCCTTCAAAAGTAAGAATATACAAATATATCTACACATTGGTAGGGTAGGTTGCCTACTTACCAGGTGGAAGGAGGAGTCATTGTAAAAGAGACACCCTGCATAATAATAAAGCTAGTATGTTCCTTGTTTATTTTTATAAATCAAAAAATTCCATTTTCTTACTTGGTCCACCCTCCAAATAGGTTTAATATTTAACAGGAAAATTCAGTGAAGTAATAATAAAATCGATTGAGGAGCACAGGTGTCTCCAAGGGGTTCAGATCTTCAAGTAAAATTAAACAATACTTTAATATTTTTTTTAAATTCTGCTCTAGAATCAGCAGCTACCTCTAGATGAGGAATATTATGGTTGCAGAAAACTAATTTTAGGTCGGGATGTCCCACATCTGATTCTTAAATTGCTCCCCGTGAGGGTTTCTTTCAGATAATTTCAACTTTCAGTATGTTGCAGTGAGTTGGAATTAAGATTATTGAGATCGCTGACTTCTGACTCGTTTTTTAGTCTCAACAGTCTCAAATCCCTGTAAGACTTCTCATGAGACTAATATTCAAGCAATGGGGATTTTAGATTATGTTGCGATGAAAATTCAACTGGAAGCATTTTTCTCTTAAACTAATATGGCTTCTTCGCAGGCCACTGCTTCTGAAGATTGTCTGTGTATGTCGGTCGCTTGAAAGAATTTTTGACCGAACTAAACCTAGCCCTGAACCATTTGGCTCCACAGTGGAACTGATTTCAAGTAAAAATTATGTAAGTAATAGTACACTAGTGTGTTAAAATCGCTTAATTTAAATTTCAAATTATTCAGCTTCAAACCACTAATTTTCGTGTTTCATAAAATATTAATTTCCAAGTAATTATAATTCCGGTTTACATTCTTTTAGAACGAGTTGAAAGAGTTTCTGAGATCCTCGAATTCAAATTGAAGATTATTTTGCCCCTAAAACACTCTCTCGTACAGGCTCCATATGTGACTGATTCTGAAGGGTATTCATTTGAGAATAAGTTGATGGCGACACTATATCCAGAATCGAACCCCCGTGAAAATAAATATCAGGGGTTGGAAATCAAACAACCTCAAATTTGGATCAAGCGATTCCAGAAATGTTCACCAACTCATTCCAGTCTAAATGTTGAAATTGCCTTACCTTAAAATTTAACCCCTCTCCCGGTGGAGCCCAAAAATCAGGTTTTGTAGGCAAAATATTATCGAATATGAATTGGTCACAGAATTCCTATACTTTTCTATTTTAGTATAATGCGAGTTAAGGTCACCTTTACTTGAAATTAGTTCAACAGTGGAGCCAAAAGTTTATAGCGAATAAGAAAAATACGACTTTAGATTTTACTTCACTGGCCTTAAATAAATAAATAAATAAATAAATAAATAAATAAATAGAAATAATTGTCGACTTTAGAAAATAATATACAGTAAAAATTGTCAAAAACTGTGTTATCCTCGATAAAGATTTGAACATCCTAAGGGTATCTGCCCCCTCCCCCCTCAATCAATTTTTCGTTAATGCAAGTATCTTTTTACTGTTGGAACTCATTTAGGAGGGGAGGTGAATAAAAATTTCAACGTTGCTAAATATGTACTACCCTAGTACGATACTAACCTTCCAATAGTAATGGGTATGTAGGATTCGTTGGGGTACCTGAAACGATTCATTGTATTTTTAAATGATATAGAGTAAAATTATGGTTATTAGTAACTTGTTCTCCAGTTACAGCCCATCTTCGGTTGAATGAAGAAAGCTTGAAATTAATTGAAAATGCAAATAAATGATTTTAGTTTAACCATGTAATCTCGAATAACGTACTTATTTCTCCTCCTCCTGCTTCATATGAAGGGTCAATTATCATCAGGAACCCTAACAAAATGCCTGAAACAAGTAGATAATTTAAATAGAAGAGGGACAGCAAAACCTTGCTTGTAGGCCTTAGTATATTATGGTGTCTATTGACCATCTGTGTATCCAAAATCACCGAATTTAATAAGTAGAGCATTGCCTAATCAATTATAAAAATCCGACGAAAGCATTTTAAAAATAGAAATTCAATCCCGTCAAAATCCCGAGCCAATACCCCATTTTTGGTTTTCAAAGTCGTTGACCATTCTGTGAACCATCAATCGAAAATTTCCGTTTCTTAATTCATTACTCAAATAAACTAAACATAATCAAATGGGTACAAGGAAAAATGTACGAAATAACTCACATAGCGAGGCTGACTTTTTAAACGAGAGAATCATTTTGAAACTTTTTATAATTTAATTTTTCGTTTTTCAACATCAACTTGATAGATACGACTATAACTTGATAAAATTCAAAACTGAATCGAAAAGAAAATCCTACGAGATCTACTTTATATTTGCTGAGATGTTTTCTCGATGACATATAATCATCATCAATTTTATATTTGCAGTCGAGGGAGATGAGAGTTCAACTATTTTCTTAAGACAAACAGAGTGTAATTTATCCAACATGAAAACATATTCGGAGTAAAATCCCAACCTGCGTGCATTTGTACAAATGGAATGAAAATGGCGTATCCCATACCCTCAAATATTTACTCAACGTAAATATTGTCGCTGAGGATTCGATGGGAAGTACAACAAATATAATATTTTATAAAATTATGATTTACGCAAAAATACAAACAGTCACAGTAAAAAACAACTTGACAGGCATGCATGCAGATCTTTTTTTTGAGGAGTGCTACGATACCTAAAACTAGGAAAGTTTTTGCATTTTTTAAGCAATACGCCTCAGAAAAACTTCCCTGTGGAGAGGCTATGTCAATTATTGCTCCCCTAAGGGTGTGGGCATGGAACTTGAGAACAAAGAGTGGAAAAATTACAGTAATAATAAATCAAGAGAAAAGCGAAGAAAGGGCAATTATCAAAAGATCATTGATCATCAGAACAGGCTCAGTAGGGCGAGGATTAAAAAAATACACGTTTATCAAATTTTTTATGAACACTGCTCTCCTATAAAAATCATTTTGCACGGAAAATAATACTCTTATTTGAATTATATCTTCACGAACGTCTTCTGGTGACCTCACTTCAGACTCGGATATACGGGGGGGGGGAGGCAATAGGCTCTGTCGCCCTTCCCAGCGAAGAATATTGAAATTAGAAACGCTTCACACGTGCTATCGTTTTACAGAGGATTCTAAAAATTCACCTGTTTCGAGAAACCCCGAACAAATAATGTAAATGTGATACGAAAGTCGTAAATAATTCTACAAAAACGTAGCGAGCTGTAAATAAGTCTACAAGAGCCATTCAAAGCCTTAAAAATGAGTCTTTGAAGATCTCAAACGCATCTTAAAGTCTTGAGAAAACTTCAAAATTCATGATCTTGTCTTTAAGAATCCTGATCAAATCTAGGAGAGTTCAAAACAGTATTTAGCAAGTCTAGGAGAGTCAACCTGCTCTGAACGAGTTCTGGACAGTTTTAGAGAATCGTAAAAAAGTTCACAAGAGTCTTAAAGAGCACCTTCTTATTTCAAGTACGTACGGAAGAATTTTTATTAGTTTTGACCAAGTTTTGAAGAGTCGTAAGAAGTCCTAAATCTTGATCAGTCAGTGCATTTCAAAAAAGAGGATAGTCAGTGAACTTTAAAAAAGAACCTTAAGATGTCTTGATCAGGTCTAGGAGAGATTACTAAATGAGTATAGAAATTCTAATTGGTTTCAAGGAAAGCTTTTCAAAGAAGGCAGTAGCAGGAAGGTTTCGAAAAAGGGTTGGTCAGATCTCGAAAATCTATAATCGAGCCTAAAATAGTTATTCAGGGTACCACAAACCATTTTCTAACGGTGATGACAAATTCTAAATAGGGGAAAGGCTCATTATGGTCTGGGGGCGCCGTTAACTGCGCAACGGATTTTCTTGGCCTGGTGACGCTGTAAACATTTTTGAACGATTTTGCCAGATCCGTATTTCGAAGACGCATCTTTTGAGGCATCAATCGTCATGCCCTAAGGAGGGGAGAGTGCGGGGCCGTTGAAAAAAGCGTCGAGGCCGCAGCCAAGGACGTCATTAGGACAGTGGTAGCGGCCTGCGATAGCGCAATGCCCCCCATCGGTTCGCCGCGTGTGCGACCCCCCCCCCCCCAATGTACTGGTGGACCGACGAGATTGCCGAACTGCGGAAAGAGAGTAATCGCTTCCGTCGTCGCTATCAGCGGACGGAACGAGATGACGGATGAGCGTGAGAAGCCTCGCAGCAGTACCAGCAGGCTCGTCGTACGCTCAAGGCAGCCATACGACAGAGTAGGAAAGCAGCTTGAGAGGAACCACGACAGGAAGCGGACAACGATCCCTTCGGCAAGCCGTACTGAGTGGTGAGGAAGAAAGCTGGGGGGCCGTCGGTGACGAGCCGTATGGAGCCAGGAGTGTTGCAGCAGGTCGTGGAGGAACGGTTCCCACAGCGCTCAACACTACCGGTATCGTCTGGCGGGGTTACGGAGAAGTTCTGTCTACTGAGCACCAGAGAAGTGGACAGCGCTATCGATCGGATCCAGACGAAAAAGAGGAAGGCGCAGCCCGGGACATGATCCCGAACGTCGTGTGGGAGGCAGTTCATCGAGCGGATCCGTCCCTTCTGATCAACGTGTTCAACCGAGCGTTGCAGGAGGGGACATTTCTGAGCCGATGGAAGATGGCGCGGTTGGCCCTCATCAAGAAGCCAGGGAAACCAGCCGCACAGCGCTGTTCTCGTACCGCCTATCTGCTTGCTCGACACCGTAGGCAAAGTGTTCGAGAGGACAGGTTGTAGGCACACCTCGAGAGCCGGAGGACGATATCGACCAGCCGATACGGCTTCAGAACCGGTCGTTCGACCGCGAACGCCGCACTCAAGCTGAATCTGTGCGGCAGTCAGTCTAGACATCCGGAACGCCTTCAACTCGATACCGTACACGCTTATAGTGGAGGCGTTGGAGTCGGCACGGGTGCTGGGCTACCTCGTACCGATCATTCGGAACTACTTCAGTGGACGCCGAATAGAGATGGAATCGGCGGCTGGACCAGTCACGCGGGAGATGACGTGCGGCGTTCCTCAGGGATCGGTCCTTGGACCTACCTTGTGGAACATCGCCTTCAACGGACTACTGCGGCTGGCGCTCCCACCAGGCCTGAAACTTAAGGGCTAATTTGCCATTAGCGAAAAAATTGAACGGGTGTCCAAATAGAAGTTTTCTAGGTCGCTGATATGTTTGGTCTCTAAGCTCCAAAATGCAATTTCATTTTCCATCTGTGGACTTCAAATTCAACGTCTCTCTCAAAAGGCCAGTTTGACATTAACGAAATGACTGAACGGTGTATCCAAACTGAAGTTTTCTGGGTCGTTGAGTTCAAAAATTCTATCGAAACTCAAAACGAAAAATCTGAAACTTTCAAATAGATCAATTTGTTTTTGCTGAGTACATAATTTGAATATGGAGTTCCGGGATCACCGACTTCGGAATTTATTTTAATTTTCCATCTGACCCCGATTTTTGTCCCCAATCTACATTTGACCTTTTCAAATGGACTAAATTGGTCCAATTCAGATAATCGAACGCAATATTGGCAGAGCATGCGTTAACGACATATCAGTAAAATTCTTGATCCGACCCCTATTTGAGCTAAAGTACTGCCTAGTCACACTTTATACAATCTTTATTAATGGATAAGTGCGAATCAACAAGTTTATCGCAAATAATGATGATGAACCACAAAATTAAATTTTGCTGAATCAAGGGAAATTGTTTGATGTAAAATTTGTATAACTACAGTTTGAGATTATTAATTTTCACAATAAGGAAACCCGAAGTGTGAAAAATTAAACCGAATAACTTGCCACAGAACACTAATTTTTCAGTAAATTCCAATTTCAAAGCAAATTTGTTTAACCTCTAGGTTTATAGAAACTAGTGTCTTCGTGAACATTTTAAATCCCAATGAATAATAATAATACAGTAAAACCTCTCATTAAATCGAACCTCGTTAATAGGAAAACCCCTGTAGCACGAAGTAAAACGCTTGTCCCTTGGGGAAACCTCTAACATTTGAAAAAATACATTGTTTTTGACACCCTCAGTAATACAAAGAAATAACACGTGGAAACCTCTCTAAACTTCGAACGTGTTGATATTAGAACCTCGCCATTGTGAAGGTTGCATGAGAAACCCTTTACAATTCGAACGTTTTCCTATTAAATCTTAGTTTGCACGAGGAAATGAAAAATTTATCGTCTTTTATGAACATATTTAGACACAATTTGAAACATGATGACTTTTTCAAGCGTTTCATGAAGTTGAAAAATGTGTTGATCGGGCAATTTTCGAATGTATTAAACAAACCAAAATAACTGATTTCTTTAAAAAATAAGCAGTACTGAATTACGTATACATTACACTGTACAAAAATAGAAAACACCTCGATAAAACGAATTTTTTTTCTATTCACCTCGGATATTCGAACTCTCTCTACTTCGAAACTCTCCCTAAATCGAAAAGTTTGCCATTCCCCGTCAGTTTCGTATTAGCGAGGTTTTACTGTAATATAAAATGAAATGGAATGTAAATTCTTTATTGCTGTGATCTGAATTTATGCATTAATGGTCAGATAATAATTGTAAAACGAACACAAATCTAATTATTATAATCCATAATCCAAAAACCACCGAAAATTAAAATTGAACTACTGATTAGGTGATAAAAACACATCTGATAAATTTCTTTCCGGATGAGCCGGAGTATTCCGGAGCAGTCTGCTCCGAGAGTTTCCTCCGGAAAAATAATCAGTCGGATGATCCGACCTAGGAATTCTTCCGGAACAATCGGCGGAGTTCGGAAATTTCCGACAGCGGTCGGAGCAAAACTTTTTCCTTTTCCGGCTTGCTCCGAAGCTCTGCCTAGTAGAAACTTCCTTGATCAGGCTAATGACTAATGACGTCACTGCTACGTGACATGGCGGATCAGAACGGGACCTGCATAGAAGTGTCGTACGGAGTCCCCTGATAACGGCCCACGGGTAGGGATGGGCAGGTGAAAAGTTGAAAAGTGATGAGTTGTTGAAAAGTAGTGAAACGTTTCACAAGGAACTTTTCCAAGGACTTTTCACTACTTTTCATCTTGGATTGAAATTACCTATCTGTAACTGTGGTTAGCAGGGATGGCAAACGAAACGAAACGAAATAACGAAACAACGAAATAACGATTGATTTTTGTCTAAAATATTGAAACGAAATAACGAAACGAAAAAAAACAGTTTCGTTTGCCATCCCTAGTTTTCTGATTTGTGATTTTTAGGATCGGCTACTTGTAGCCAAGCCTATTGCAACCACTTTCTAGGGTCGAGTACTAGTAGCCGAGCCTACTGTAATCGAAATTTCATTTCTTTTCCCGGGTGAGTTGAGTCAGGGTGAGTTCAGTAAATAGCAGGGATGGCAAACAAAAGAAACGAAATAACGATTGATTTTTGTCAAAAATATTGAAACGAAATAACGAAACTAAAAAAAAATGGTTCCGTTTGCCATCCCTGGTGGTTAGTCATTAGTAATTTAGTATTACCTTAGGTACCTAGTACTATATATTACCTACGTTAATAAAAATTCTTATAAAACGGTCTTTAAATGTTGTAAATCTCTCGAATGGCAGCCAATATAGGTGTTTTATACATCAATGGAATCGCGTCAGTAAAACGATTGTAATGATACCCCAGAAGATGAACTTTTCACACTTTTCACACTTTTCATCACTTTTCACAACTTTTCACAACTTTTCATACGTTTTATTTCACAAAATTACTTTTCATGAAAAGTGCCCATCCCTACCCACGGGGCAGTGTTCGGACGTTCCCGGGAATTCAATTTTGGACCGGGAATTCCCAGCTATTTTTTGGGAACGGGAATCTCATCGGGAATTCCCGGCGGATTTGTATTCTACGTTCTTTTCTTATCATTATGAGTCGAGTCCCACTCTTTTTCATATGGTAGAACAAGGGTAGAACTTGTCATGCAACCCTTTCATTGTAGCTCACGAATTCAGCACTGCACGCAGTGTTAAGTGTTAACGGATCGGGAATTCGGGAATAGTTTAGAGCCGGGAACGGGAATGCCAATTTCCGGGAATTCGTTCCCGGAAATTGGAAACGGGAATTCCCCGTCCGAACACTGCGGCCCACAACGTCTCACTACCCCTTTAACCCATAGGTGGCGCGGTAGGAAAAGTTTTTGTGTGTGTTCCAGTGACCCATTTTCCCTGTGCTACTACAAAAAATGAAACGAAGTAGTAATAGGCTACTTGAGGACACACAGAAAAATTTTTCGTACCGCATCTCCTAAGTATGGGGTGTATGGGATAAGATTTTTATTGGGAATTTAACACTCCACTTGGAGCGCTAGTAGTAGCATGTTTTGAAAATCTCATTATGTGATCATGGTTATCAGGTCGCATTAATTCCATAATGAGACTGAAAGTTTTCTAGCCTTCTGATCTATTATTTTGTGGTTTTTTATACATAATATGAACATCATTTATTTAAAACATGTTTTGCAACAAATTCGACGTGCTTATGCCTGACATAGTTAATTATTTTAACAATGTAAAGAGGCCATTTATAGAAGGGAAGAAGGTGCTTAATGCCACACACCTGTCGAATTTAAATGAAGAATTTGTAATATTATCTTCTGCATTAAGTTCAAGGAGGGCTGTACTGACGGGAAGAGAGGGTTCAACCCCCCCCCCCCACCCTCATGGGCAAAATTTTCTTCATATACATGTGGGCAATTGGATAAATTTGGGTTATTTGTAACCCCTCTCCACCAAGAAAAAAATTCATCTAAACGCAAAACCCCCTTACTTAAATCTTGGGTACGGCTCTGAGTTCAGGGTTTAATCCTCCTTCATTGATTTTCTTTATTTTTACTATCGAGCCTTGGAGCTACACTCTCGGGCTATAGGCTCGAGAAAGGTTCATTACCTACTGCAGTTAAAATAGTCACCGAAAGGAAAGTGACTGGCAGATTCACTCAGTCGTCGGCTACAAGTGGCAAGCCTCACGACTTGAGTGTCATCACAAATAAAACTTTCGAAAATGAAGAGATCCAAATAACTGGGCACTGTTCCTGCAGAGGAAGGGTAGGGGTGAAGTGTAAACATAATTGCGCGCTACTTATGTATTTAGAAAGGTAATTATTTTGTAAAAGCCAACCACAAATTTTTTATCCACATTCAGTTTTTTCGTTATGGATAAGACAAGTAGGAAATCGGTAAAATCACAAATTGGCGTTGTGGTCTATCTTCAGAGTGCAGTATTGATACAAAAGGTCACCGATAAATTGTGATACATATGGTTACCATGGGGAGGGATCACAATACAACTAGAGTACGCTGCAAAATCACCTGTGCGGGTGAAAATAAATGACTGATCATGTGTTCTTTTAAATAGAAAAACTGCTACCTTAAAAAGAGGGTAAGAAAACGAATAGAAATTATTCTACCAGCAGAACTGATTATAATTCAAATTTTTGGTGATGATAGGTACAGTTAAATTTAGGACAAATTTTCTTTGAAAGTAAATTTCTAATCGACTTAATGATGGTTGAAGTTTTTACGGTAAATCATACCTCATTACCTAAAAAAATATATGTATACAGGGCGGCCAACACTTGAAACTGTAAGTTTGCATCCTAATAGGGCTTTTTCAGTACTCCATATTGCATACTTATTCGCCTGTCCTGTTATCAAGTTAGTAGTGTATGATAACAGAATTTGATTTGCGAAGGGCCCGATACTTAAGAACGTCGGAGAACAGAATTTTTTGAGAAAGTTAGAATTTTTTCGGCAACGCAAACGTTGCTGAATTGCGTTGCCGAAAGTGTAAGCCGAAAATTGAGCATCGATGACCATATATAAGACCATGAGGAATGATCGAAAAATGAAAATTTTGAATTATACAGAGAACAGAGAAGACAGACCAGGTATCATAAAAGGTACGACACGAAAAACGAAACCGAAAACTCACATGAAAATGTAGGTCAATATTGAATGAGAGTCCCCAATTGATACACAAGGCGCATCTAGAGTTCGATGTAGAATGTATTCAAAAAATATAAAAATCAGTTTTCATGATTTCTCAGTAACGCGAACAGCTCCGTAGAGAGAAAAAGAAGGTCTGGAGGAATTTCCACGGCCCGTCTCCTTCCAGTTCATTTTGTTCTTTTGTCGAATAGGAAAAAATATAAGCTGTGATAAGAGGTTTCTCTCATGGTGTAAGGAGTGATTGTTGATTTGATGTACAGTATGATGTAGCATAAGCGGTGAAATTCAGGCCTTATAGAAATATCAGGCCCCCCTGAAAGTCCTGGCTTAGAGTATTTCCCCCTTTCTACCCCCTTCCCCCTCTCGTCAGGGTTGAACGCGAATCGATTTTTAAAGCATAGGTTCCTAGCTCTCACTCTAATGGCTTCTCCAGGGGCTGAGAACCTACTTTCGAATTAAGGAAGAGTCTTTTTGAGTGAAAACATCGAGTACAGACAAACAGGGCATCCGATTAGACGAATTATTATTTTAAGGAAATCAATCATTAGAGAACATTTTCAAGTCTGTATGGTGTTATTTGTGTTTTGAAATTTCCAATATTTGGCTATTCATGTTGTTAATTTTGCATCACACTTTCATGAATTATTGTATCTACGGCCGATTAAGCAGCCTGTAGCGCTAGAGTGCAATTGGGTTTGATTCCCCTGAGCTGACAGTTCGCCCTGGAAGTGAAAAGTTTTTTTTTTCTCGTTCACTGAAATTAGGAAGTTCAAATTGTTATTTTACCTCAAGTTGCCACCTGGACTCTGAGCTGTCTTCTGAAAAAACAGTCATGCTACGGGGGATACAATTTACATAAGTTTGTTTACATGGTACTTCATATTTACTATACTGATAGCTAGGAGTATGTATGTTCATTGAACACTTGTATTTGCTTAAATTGAAAGCACAATGATGCAAGAAAGCATGCCGGGAAAAATGATATAAGGCACATTGCTACATATGTATTTTACGAAACTACAAGAAGACATCAGTCTTATGCTATGACGCATTTCACTGTATTTACTTTTGGGTACAGATCCTCAATATTTCTTCATTAGCCTTGGCTGACAGAGATTAATAAATTTCACTTATTTATGATACTAGAAAGACTGATGATTTGTTATTTCTGTTCGGTGTAAGTTCACAAGGAACATGAGTCATACGCACAGGTGTATCATGAATGTAAATAAATCGAATCGTATAAAATGCTTAGAAAAGTAGTCCCGCAGAAAATCTTATAAAAGACACAGCGTCATATAATTTTGAAAAAAAAAGCGTTTGCACCAAAAATACTCTACAGACTGTACGTGATTACTCAGATTTTAAAACCTCTAGTGAATTGATGAAAAATGAAGAGTATTAAGATGGGAGCATTTATAGTATTGGCGTTTTCAGTTTTTTTGACAGGTAAGAATGTATTACTCGTAGCTTGGCCATTATTTTGAGACTTTTTATAATTGGGGAGACTATTTCCTCGGGTTTTTTCTTCGCCAAAACTACTATAAGCTTTTCTCAGTTTTCATAAACAATATTAATCCGTGAGAAATGAGGACATTTTGGAAAATAATCTTGCAATAAGACTGTGATTTTTTTGGAAACCTTCAAATAATTTGAAAATGGTGAACTGAAATCACTTATATCTTCAATATAACCAGTGGCCTCAGATCGATTTTCAGCCGTTACTTATCGTTATCCAAGATGGCCTTGTTTTTGTATCTCATTTTTAGCATTAATATACAATGTTTCAAGTTTCTTTTCATATGTGCATTTTAATTCATGTTTTTGAAACAGGACTACAAATTTCAGTCAGAGCAGAATTGACCAGGCAGAAGAGTAAGGAATATTTTTCTGTGATCACTAAATTACTTGAAATGTATTTCAATAGCGACTTCACCGCATATATTGTTTGTGTGTACTAAACAACTTTTCTTAGTCTGACATTGACGATTCCAATGCCTCCAGCATAGATAGTGAATGTTGACTTTTTATAACCTATCTTGTACTTCATATTAAATAAAGTTAGAATTTCAGTATTTTAATTCGATTATAATTCTAGAAGATCTTTAAAATTTACTATCACCTATCTTCTTTTTACAGAAGAGCGGAATATACTGGAATATTTTAGTACGTATTTTCTAAGTATAGATATTTCGAGCCGGATCTGTTTATTAAGTAACTTAAATATCTAACATAGCATAATAGGTGCTTAGCTACTTACCTACTAACAAAATAAAAGAAATTATTACACACAGATATACCCAAAAATCTTCGCAAATATGAAGTTGACAAGCAAATTTTATCGAGTCATTAAAAGAGATCAGCAGATTCTTAACGGATTCTTAATCAGTTTTAAGCTACCTACTGAGTGAATCTTTAAATGGCTGGATAAGTCTTAAAAGAGCTTCAGTGAGTTATAACGAGTCTTGAAAATAACAGATTGAAAATGAGTTCAAAAATCAATCCACTCGACAAGTAGTTTTGGCTGAATAATTTTGGCATAAATTAAGTTATTGCCATAATTCTTATTTATAGTGGGTGTTGGGTTTATTGCAGTGTGTTTGTTCCAAAAAAGAAAAAAATGATGTCGATGCAAATGTTGATGCTTTTGTCAACGTCGACATTGTTGTACGGGAACCTTTACTGATTATAAGTTCTGGGTTTTTCGGTTTTTATGGGAAATTATTTCACTCTGAATATCATTTGAAGTTATATAATTTTGCGAGACTGAATCCCTCTGCGATGTCGAGGTCACCAGTCCGCCAAAGTTCATAAATCCAATATAGAGCGATATGAAGTTTTTAAAGCTGATATCGTACTTTTTTGTAAAAGCAGTAAAAGAATTTTCGAGAAAAAAATCAATTTTTTTTTACTTTGGCTAGTTTTATTGGTTTTGTGCAGTTGCTTTCATATGGAGTCACGCTCCATTTGGAAACTCCTACGTGGAACAACAGCTTGGGTTCGACGCCAATGCGAGGTCACCAGTATGAGATTACTCCCCTCTGTGGTGCCTACTCCTCGTTTTGATCCCCCAGCCAGCCAGATAGCACACAGAGCGAAAATTTGTCTCTGTTATTGACTTGATTCCGAGCGCGCCGGCCCTATCCCGACCGAGGATTTGTCAGAACTGGGCACCCGTGAAAGCGAGGGGTGAGGTACCACAAGTTCTGACTCCAGATAAATTCTCATTTAAGCAAATGTTCTAATATACTTTGTATATTTAATCGCCTCTGTAGCCTCTCTCAAACTCATAGGTAATGTTGGACACAGCTGTGAATACATATTTATCGTCGATAGGTACGATGTATGTATACAGGGTGATCAAAAATAGTTGAACTGTTGCAGCTGTGAGCGACCCATTGCAAGTAGCAATGTTTTTCGGTATCATATAAAAGCCTGAACATTTTTCTTCTACGTGATATCGTTTTGGACGGTCCAAGTTAATTTGTTCCCAAACTGGGGCACTTTAATCAGGGGTACCTCATAGTGGCTTGGCGAAATAAAAACCAAAAAGTTGATAAATCATTATAATAAAACTGTAATCATGTACATTTACATTTAATAGTACATTCCCATCTCCTTCCAAATATTCTCCCTCTTTCTTTATGAACTCCCTGTAGTGCGTCTGCCACTTAATGAAACACTCAGCGATTCTCAGTGAAATTGACTTGAACGCTAGTAGTAAGAGCGTCACTTGATACCACTCTCTGCTCCGTCCCAGGGGGTCCTAGAGTCCATTATGGGGTAGTATGTACTATTTGTTAGTAGGCCGATCTGTTTTTGTGTCATATATATTTTTTTCTATACTAGTGTCACTTCAGTCTCCCCCTCCCCCTCCCAGGGGCATACATAATCAACTGTCCAAATCATGTATTTTTGTATTGTTTTTAGTCTCTTCATTTTCATGTTATATATTTTTCGATACCAGCATCACTTCATACGAGTCTCAATCCCCCCCCCCTTCCCTTACTAGACCCATACAGTCCACTGCAAAATTATGCGTTCAGTTTTCCTTCATACTGCCAACCTATTATATAATAAGCCACCCCTGTGCCATATATCACAGTTCTTTATATTACTTGCTTTTGACTCAAGATTGGAATATGTATCTATAACAAGCTACATAACTGGGATATGTGTCAAAAGATGAAACAGGTTGTGTATCTTGCTACTATTTGGTTATAAATCATTCAAAAGACAGATGTGTTCACTTCCAGGTAAAATTATGAATAGGAATCAACTGCACTCTGTATGTACTATGTATAGTTTAGTTACTTTCACTATGGTATCTCAAAATGCACATATTCTTGCAATGGCTTATGCTTGTGACAATTCTTCCCAAGGCTACATCAAGTCTATAGTAGATTTGTGAGGAAGGGTAGAGGTAGATACTGAAATATATTGTGTTTTCAGCGGTACTAACGATAAAAAACGAGTAAGATTTAATAAGAAGGTTGCAGTTTACTGGATTGAGTTTAATAGAGAGGAGAGGAAGGTATTGTGTATGCAGGTTGCGAGAAATCACAGACACTTTTCAAAAGAAAAATTAGGTGTGTATCTCGACCCCTTCTAGAGCCTATATGTTATAGAAAAAGTGCAAAGAGTTTCTTCTTAAGAGCACAGATATGAGAGAAAATTGTCCCAAGCATGGAAAAAAGCTCATTTATAAATCAAATTAGGTCAAATAATCATCTACTACCCTTACACAAAACAACAATGACCAGATAACTATTTTCAATCAAAAAATAATATTTTTGACCAAATTTGAGAAAAATTAATCAGTTTTAATTGATAAAGAACCCAGAAATCATTTGTTAAAAACAAAAAAAACCCACACGTTTGAGACAATAAAAAACGCATTTAAATCAAAATTGGGTATATAAAATGAAATTTGAGTATACTTAAAATGAAAAATCGCAAATTTCAACCATAAAACGCGCATTTCAAACATATAACGTGCATCTAAAATCATAAAAGACCATTTTAAACTAAATTCCAGTATGCATAGAATGAAAAAACACAAACCCCCACCACTGTAATTGAATGAGTAAGAAGTCCATCGATAACAACTATACCAAAAAACGAACAAAATTAGATGAAAAACATATAACAGAATTGGACAAAAAAGTATATGCCAGGACCCATTTTCGAGTAAAAAATAACAAAAAAGATAATATTTTTGATCATTTTTGTGAATACTCGTATATTAAATTAACTATAAACAAAGTACCTGGGACTACTCTGTAACGATAGAAGAAAAAAACTGATCAAATTTGACTGAAGTGAACATATTATACTACTACTTATATAAAATGAACTATAGATAGAAAACAATCATGTTCAACACCAAACAGTGAATTTTTTAAATCAAATTTGAGAGAATTCAACGAGTTTTAACTGACAAAAAACACTAAACGACGAATATTTTCAATCAGAAGCATCACCAGAACGACAAGATTAGACCATTTTCAATCAAAATTAAACAACATTGTGCATATGAAATATTCGGGGGAGAAATAAGGTAGGATGGAAGCAGTATTTAGTTACAATGTAAATATTTAATTTAGCTAGACCTGGGGCTTTTAAATAAAAATTTCTCTCGAATATTTTCCCAAATGAGATTTTTCCAAATAGAAATTTTCTCAAATAAACATTTTTCCGAATAACACATAGTACATAACACCCCATAATGGACTTCACGGCTCCCTGGGAGGGGGCAGAAAAATGGTATCAGGTGACGCTCGAGTCGTGTTTTTTTTATTTATTTATTTCGATGATGTCTTGGAACCGCTTGCCCTTCAGTACATCTTCAATCTTTCAAAATATCATGTTCGCGCGTTCTTCAAAATTCGTCATTGTAACCAAGGGCATACATGGGGGTCCTTGGGGTCTGGACACTCTTTAAAAAAAATAGTGTTTTTTTTCAAAAGATACGTGAGAAAAATCACGGGGGAAGGTGTGAACGACCAAGCTGGACAGAGGGAAAAAATGTTGGACTCCCCCCCTCCCACAACGGAGCTATCTACGCCCTTGATTTGAACAACATAAGAACTTATAAGAATGTGCAACTGCTTCCGGATAAGATAGTGGTTTTGGAAACATTTCATTTGAAAGAAAAAGGTTCCAGGTACGCATCCCCATCTCGTTGAACAACATAGGATTTATTACAGGCGTCACAATGGTGACAGTTCCACTAATTTTGGATCTCTCCTTGTATGTTTACAACTGTATCTGACATTATCTGCGAGTTTAGAAGAGACGCAAATAATCTTTTGGAAAATTCATTCACTAAATCCTTCCGATCCTTCCAATCCTGCGAATTGTTCAAAAATAATAATGACTCCTGGGCTAAAAATAAAAAGTCTCCAAAAGGACTAAAATGAAATCTGGTATATCTCAATTGCAGAGGCCTTGCGAGCAATGAAAGAATTTATGAACTCGAAGAAAAAATAGAAAAAATAAAATGGGATATTGTGGCACTATCGGAAGTAAGAAAAACAGGTGAATCATTGCTGCGCAAGAAGCCGGGGTATGTCTTCTATCATATCGGCCAAACGAAAGGGTACAGAGGGGTAGGCTTCTATATTAAGGCACATATAATGAAGGACGTAGAAGTTATCCAGGGGGTATCAGAAAGGATATGTTTTTTTAAATTAAGTGTGGGCAAAAATAGGAAAGCCTTGGTGATTTCAGTGTATGCTCCTACTCTCGGTGCAGAGCAAGAGGAATCTGACAAATTTTATGCTGATGTCGAATTAATACTGGACTCGCAGAGGGAATATTATAACTTCTTAATGGGGGACTGGAATGCCATTGTGGGACAAAAAGAAAATCATTTGGAAAATACGGGGGAGTTTGGAATGGGTCGTAGACATTTAAATGGGGCAAAACTTGTTGATTTCTGTGCAAAAAAGAACCTTTCGATTGCTAATACTTTTTTCTCAAAAAAACAAAAATTGAAATGGACGTGGCAGTCCCCCGGCGGAAAGTATAAGAATGAAATAGATCATTTTATTACAAATGATATGTCTGCAGTAGAGGATGTGACAGTTCTGCCGGGCTTCCGCTTTAGCTCGGATCATAGGTTATGCAGAGCTACTATTTGCCTTCCAAATAGGGTAAGATATAAAAATAGTAAAAAAAAAGTTTGCAAAGGAAAAACTCATTCCGGTATATGCTTTACAGGCTGCAAGGGAAGCGCTTATAAAACGACTAGATAAGATTGAGCGTGAGTGGGCACACTTTACCCTGCAGGGGGCATACGACTCGGTTGCAATAGCAATTATGGATACAACAAACGAATTTGGCAAAGTACATGTTAAAACAAAATCGGATGACAAACTATCAGCAGAAACAAAACTTTTAATTGAAAAAAGAGAGGAACAAGAGAGGAAAGATAGTAAGTCTTTCAGGGAGAAGCTGGACTTGGTATGTTTGAGGAAAAAAATAAAAATAGAAATTAGAAATGATGTGAGGAAATTTGATAGCAAAATTATTGAGGAGATTTTATCAACAAGCGGATCAACAAGAAAAGTATTTAGGGAAATCAACCAAAATAAAGCGTTAATTCCGAGTGTACGCGACCTGCGGGGGAAAAGAGTGTACGGGCGTGAGGAAATCGTTGAAGTAGCGTCACAATTCTACGAAGAGTTGTAGTACGAGAAACGAGTGAGAATTACAAATAGCTCGTCAAATGTACAGGTAAGGTTGCCGGAATTTGAGATGGAGTGCGAATTCCCCTGCATATTGCAGTCAGAAGTGAGGCACGCAATTGGCAGTTGTAAAATTGGGAAAGCAGCGGGACCGGATGCAATCGGAAACGAACAGATTAAAATATTTGGGACAGAATTGACCCCCACATTAACAAAATTATTTAACAAAATTGTCGAAACGGAAGAGATCCCCTCGCAGTGGAAAATAGCGGAGATCATTCTACTATTTAAGAAAGGGAAACGGGATGAAATTAAAAATTATCGCCCTATAAGCCTAACATCTAATCTTGGCAAACTCTTCGTTAAAATTTTGAAAGAAAGAGTGTATAAGCAGCTTGACGAACAACAACCGAGAGAGCAAGTTGGTTTTCGGAAAAATAGATCAACGATCGACCAAATTTTTATTTTGAAACAACTAATTGAAAAAGCAAATGAATACAATTTTGAGCTTTTTTTACTCTTCATCGATTTCACAAAAGCATTCGACACGGTTGACCACGAATTTTTATGGAAGGCTCTAAGAACACAGGGGGTTAATTTAAAAGTAATCAAAATTATTCGTTAGATGTACGAAAAGGCGTTGGAGTATGTTAAGCTTGATAAAACAGGAAGAGTCTTTGCTGTTAACAGGGGAGTCCGGCAAGGAGATCCGCTGTCTCCCAATTTATTCAACTGTGTGCTTGAGGAAGCGATGCGTACGTTGGAATGGGAGGGAAGAGGGGTCAAAATTGAGGGCGACCTTTTGAATAACCTACGCTTTCCGGATGATGTTGTATTGCTTTCAAACAATTTGCCGGAACTATTAAGGAATGCGGAGGAGTTTCTAGAGGCGTGTGAGATAGCAGGATTATCCGTAAATGCACAAAAAACAAAACTACTTTCGAACGCCGAGGAAGTAGAGGTACAAATTAATAACGAAATAATAGAGTGGGTGAAGGAGGTTGACTACCTAGGCCAAAAAATTTCTTTCCATAGTGCTAGAGAAAAAGAAATATCAAATCGAATTCAAAGTGGATGGAGGAAATTTTGGCAAACGCGGCAGATTTTCAAAGGCCGTTTGCCAATAACGACTAAAGCGGCGGTCTGGCGCAGCTGTGTACAGCCAGTATTAACTTACGGGGCTCAAACTTGGGCATTAACAAAAACAAATTATACACGCTTTCAGGTTACTCAAAGAGCAATGGAATGGAGCATGCTGGTAGTGAGGCTAAGAGATAAAGTGGAAACCAAAGAGATCAGGGCCAAAACACGCCTAGAAGATCTTGGTCTTCTTATCAAGAAAAATAAATGGAGATACGGGGGCCACATTCCAAGATTGGGGGTAAGAAGGTGGGAAAAAAGGGTGGAAGGGTGGACCCCGTATGACTACACAAGGAATATAGGTAGACCGCTGACCCGTTGGCGAGATGAATTCCGCAAGGAGCTGGGTCCCATGTGGAGAAGACATACCCTGGACAGAAGGAGCTGAAAGGATAAAGTGAGGGAACTGGGAGAGGCTCATACCCAATAATGGGTGGGTAGAGAAGGCTGAGGGCAGGGAGGGGCCCGCTTCCCCGTCTTACCCTTGGCACAGTAAGTGCAAAGATGAGTGTGAAATAGAACGGAACACCCAACAAGAGCTGTAAATAAAAAAAATTGGAAGAGACGCCACGAACTCAAACAGCAGAACACAATATAATTTTCAGCTTATCAATCCTATATCATAAATTAAAATTTCCATAGAACAACAGATGTCTATACTGAACGCCTTCGATTTGCGTTACAATACTGTTCAAGAAAATATGAACGTTGCGGAAGAGTATGGAAAAGCAGCTGATGGTGAGAAAAAACTTTCAATTCTTCTTTTTTTTTTCTTCAATGTGAAATCATATTTATGGTTCTGTATCTATACTTTTGTTCTTTTACAATTTTTTTTTTAGAATATGCTAAAAAAATGGCTGATGTATATGCACCTTTCCTGAAAAATGAAGAGTTTCCCAATAAATTACTGGAGTATAAATATCATTACTTATTCTTCGCATCTTCAGGTATCCAATAAAATAATTTTCCTGATATTATTTCCAAAATAATTCGTATCTTTCAATGATAATACACTTTTATTTTTATATCTCAACAGCTGAGAGACTAACTGGTAAACAGGAGGCTTTTATTAAAGCTTATCTTACCTACTATTCCTTTTGGGCTTCGCTTACTTTCAGAGTTGGAGTGCTATATTATGAACAAGGTAAACCGACAAACAAATATATAGATGGTTCTACTTCTAGGTACCTACACAGATTTTATGAATAACCTAACAAAAAGTCTTGCTTGAATTACTTTTGTAAGCTGAAAATTTAATTTACTTATTTCCTTAAAACTCAAAATGATTATTCAGCTGCCACCACTTCGCCGAATTTTGAAGGTGACTTGGCAAAAAAATGCGACCAAATACATGCGTTCCTGCACTGGTTCACATTCATCGAATTCGAAGAGAAGATTTCAGGTCAGCTTATTGTATTCAAATCAATAGGTACTGTTTCAATATGAAATGTGTGGGAGTAGAGAATTTTATTACAAGTGCATTTTTAATCAAAAGTCTTGAGTTCAACCCCCCATTGTAAAATACCAGCTAGCAGCCACTTGACTAAAATTGATAATTTTTCCTGGTTTAGTGTTATCGAATCTCATCACAAACTGTCTCAAGAGCTCATACTTGTATTTGAGTAGTTCTTAAAGAAATGTCAGTATGTTGGAATAGTACTTTTTCTGGCTCCATAAAGAGGATAATTTGCTCTATTTGGACCGCAATATGAAGCCGTCACATTCTAGCATAGCGTGTGCGGGTTTTTGGTATTTAATCCAGACCGCAGTGAGGGCATTTAAAATTAAAGAACCGAGAGTTTGTAGAATAAGCGCGTGTATTGATAATAGCAAAAGTAGTAAGTCTTAATGCGAGTGCTAAAACATATTCTGTAATGAAAGTGATATCCTGCCTGGCTGATCAAGGGAGGAAAGGAAGAGTGAGTCACAGAAGAATGTGGTTTTGAAAATATGACGTACAGAAAGTACAGGAATGCAGGAGACAAAAGACGTTGCTTATACACTTGCACCGTGCGCGCAGAAAGTAGACAGACAGGACGATTTATACAAAATTGTATATACGAGAGTAGAGCGTCGCCGCACCTCCAACGTTTTTAAAATGGAAAAAAACAAACAAAAAAACAATCTTTGTGAAGTTTAGTCGTATGTTACTCACTTATCACTATAAAAGCATCTTGTTGAATTATTATTTTTGTAATCGCATGCCGACAAAAAATTGACTCAGCTATATTTGGTTGACACACGTTCGATGTACTTGTAAATACTGACCTTCTTATTAATTTTCAAATTCTGTTGCTGCTTTGACAAGACATTATGGTTGACTCTGGTTGCGAATTCAAACACAATATGTTAGAAAATGAAAAATTTGGCCTATTTAATTTTAGGAGATGCACTTATAGGTAGGTAAGACTTTTGATTCTGATGAGAACATGGACCAACGGCTAGCTATTACCATTCCCCTGTATAACTGAGCTCAAGGTTCATGGCCGGCTAAGAAAATACCAAAAATACAGATTTTATTTATAATTTTTATAAATAATATTTTCATTATCAGATACTTAGGAAAGAAAATTGCGGGATTATTCCTTAATTTAATACCTACAATATGATTTTCATTATAATAAATAAAATTAATGACCGAAGTATAATAATCATAACTACAGTAGTTATTTTAATAATAATAAAAATCGTTGGTTATTCAACTATTAGAAGTTAATTTTGGTAGTGTAAAAATGAGGAGTACATTGACCCCGTTCATTTGAAATGTACTGGGAGGCGTGGCCTAATTATTCCTCTTCGGAGTATATTCCATATTCAAATTATTATATGTACACGAAAATACATTCTATTCAACCGCCAGAGAGGGGAGGGAGGGAAAAGCTGGATTGTGACACCCTCGAGGCATGAGGCCAGGACAAATATTATCTTTATCACGTACCCATTTATCTATTGCACCACAGTTCCTGTAGCCAGTTATACTATACCACATACTCGATCAGCTGATTCTAACGTCAAATTAACATAAAATTTTATGCCAAATTTTACTCCGAAGAAGAAGAATTAAGCGGCGCCTCCCGATATTTTAAATGGACGAGGTTAATGTACGCCTCATTTTTAAACTAATTATTTTCAAATAAATCTTCAACGGAAAATTAGTTAGAAATTTTATGAACTTCATTACACGAAAAGTATGCCAATCAAACCTCCATTGTAATATACCACCATTGACTGCCGTATTTTGGTTCTTTTTCTATTGTGACTAATTATTGAGTCGTGGGGAAAATATTGGTCATTGGAGCAGGCCCGTAGCCAGCCATCTGTGGCAGGGGGTGCTGACTATTCACCGGGGTGGGGGGGTTAAGGATACACATGGTACAAAATTTGAAGATTTCTACGAGGCAGTGGTGTAGCCAGGGGGGGGGGGCGAATTCCCTCAAGGCACCTGAAATAAAGTGTAAAATATGCAAAAATGAGCAATTTTTCGCCTTTAAAACACATTTTTCCGAAAAATTTTCGCTCCAGCAGTCATTTTACCTTCATTTTCATAAAATAGTTCTCTAATATCGGCGGTTTTTAAAAAATACCTCAATTTTAGACGCCATCTCTCTTTAAAATCTTACATTGCCCCCGCCCCCTTTGTAAAAATTCTGGCTACGCCACTGATACAAACCAAAAATTCTGGAGGGAAATGGCAAATTTACAGTGTTACAATAAGAACATTGAATTTGGTCTCAAAATTCATAATCAAAACGGGTGATTCAACATTCCGACAACCGACTGAAAAAAATTGAATATATCGCATGAAAAAAACACGTGTATTTGATCAAATTTTCGAACATTTGGAAGTAAAAAAATTCTATTTCTATGGACTTATCAAGTTATCAGTTCTCAAACAGCCATTCTGTCATTTAGCCATCGATATTCAATGTGAGCTGGATCGCGAGCCTACCCCTGTGTTTGTAAATTGTAAAGTGACACAAGAAAAAGGCTCGTGTGTCTGAAACTGCTGGCTGGACACTCGGGCCCTTTTCTTGCGACACGTCACAATAATGAACAGCAAAATCAGTGTTGCCAAGTTTATAAACATTAAAATGTAGTACAAAGAAAAGTTTTGAACAAACCTAGCGAGAAAAATATAGAAATTCGTTAATTTTATTCGCAAAATTTTGCCGGAGGGGGGCTCCGGCAAGCGCTAAGAGGAGCTCAGCACCCCCTGGCACCCCTCTGGCTACGGGCCTGCATTGGAGTACATATTCAAGGGGAAATACAGCAACCGAGCAAAGAGTACAATCCTTAATAGCTGCGTATTCCCGCAACATTATTATACAGCTGCCAAACACGGACACTTACAAAAAAGATGAGCGGCAGGATTGAGACAACTCAAAATGCGATGGAAAGATCGATATTGAAGATAAAATTAAGAGATAAAGTAAAATTAACGGTAATAAAAAGGAAGCTCAAGGAAAATTTGGATTCTTTGAAATCAGTGAAATATTGAAATGGGATTGGGCTGAGATTGGGCTGGACATGTGGTAAGAATGAAATCCGAAAGATGGGCAGCAAAAGTATCATACTGGATAACATATGGGAAGAGAAGAACGGGAAGGCAGAGAGCAAGGTGGGGAGAGGATATCGAAAGAATGTTGAAAAACAAATTGTATCATAGATTGGCGTATGGCCGGCTTGAATATGCTCAATCTAAAGGGCCAACTAATTAATTAAATATAATATAATATGGATTATAATTATTTATGTATAATAAAGGCTAATTGTAATTGTAATAGTAATACTCAAATTTGAATATTGTGATTTCATTACAGAATTTCGTGCTATAGCGAAGCTGCTGCCGTGGAATTCAGAATGTAATATAAAAATTCAATTATTTATAACAAACTTATTACAAGATACTACCTTCAACTTTCATTCATTGTTTATATCATCACTCGCACAAGTAGATAGATGTTTTCAGTCAGCAGTTCAACCGAGTTCTGCTTTGGCAGAATGTAACCAAATCATTTAGGTATACTACCAGTCAAAAATTTAGAACTCGCCATATTTCTCACAACTTATGGTACCTTATCTTGTCACCTAACTGTTGGAAGAAGTTGTTCCCAAAAGTTGTCAAATTTGGTGACTCCTTCATTTCCCGTGGAAATTTAACAGTAGTAACCTCGACAAGTAGACATCGATTTACGGATAGAATCAAATTAGGAACTTGACCGTAATGAGGAGCTAACAACGTAAAATCCCCGAAGATTTTTGATGTATAACAAAGAAATATAAAAATCAAAAAAGGTTGACTTTAATTGAATTAGGTACCTTTTCTGGAACATAACAAAAAAAAAAAAGAGAGCCATCTTGGGTCTCATCTTCTTATTATATAAATGAAAGTTGCTGTTTCGAGGCGCCAGTACACGCTTCAAGTGCTGAATCAGTTTCGTTAAAAGTTGTACCATTAAACAGGAAGTGACGTGTACAATGCTTATAGCAAAGAAAAAATTTAAATGTTGCGTAGTTAAGTCACAAATAAGCTCAAAAGTTACCAAAAAGTGACCACTTTTATGGATGTTTCGGAGGGGTAATTGAACATGGGTGACTCGTTTTCATTTTGAAGCGAACAGTTTTCCGATTTCATACTTTGGCATGTATGTGTAGGCGACAGCAGAAAGTGGGGTGGTTCTGTTTGAAGGACTGATACATCGTGGTTCTTTGGTCGACCAGTTTTGTGATGACGTTCCACAGTGTGTTACTACTCTTGATTACGGTTAGAAGAAGTACCCGTCTTTTTTCGTGCGAACATATTGACTCCCATAAGAATAACACACGGAGCAAAGATCATCATGTTACTACCTGAGAATAAGAAATTTGTTGGAAATCAGAAATTTATTAGCAAAAGCTAAGAACCTTCTGGATTAAAAATATTTACCTCTGCTTTTTAACAAATTTCTTATTCTCAGGTAGTAACATGAATATCTTTGCTCCGTGTGTTTTTCTTACAGAAGTCAATACATCCGCACGAAAAAATACGGGTACTTTTGCTAACAATAACTCACTCGTGTGACGTCACACAAAACTGGTCTGTTAAACATCAGAACTGTAGTTATCACTAGTTGTTAAATTTTTTGCAACAATTCCATAGTAGGTAACAGCGGGAAGTGGGTGGTTCTTTTGGAAAACTGTTATATCAGTAGTGGTTTTTTAGCCATTCATATTGTTCAGTGTTGCACAGAGCGACAGCGGGAAGTGAGGTGGTTTTATTTTGGCCATTTCTTATTAAGTACATAATTTGAATTAGTGTTTCACTAGTGGTTATTTAGTCATTCATATTGTTCAGTGTTGTACAGAGGGCAACGGAAATAGGGTGGTCTTATTTTGGACATCTCTTATTATGAAATTGAATTTGTGATTTTTCATGATGACATCCGCCTCGAACTGCCGGATGGTTTTCTTTGAAGATTCATCAGCAATTTGGTCAAAAAGAGTTCATTCGCTTAGCTATAATTAAGCTCTAAAGTTTTCCGAAATTTGAGTGGTAGTGTAAACCGAAATATATTAGGCTGGACATCAGAGCTGAAGTTAGAATTGTAGTCAATCTGAGTGGTAATTGAAGTCGAAGGGGGAGTGGCGGTTAAGATTAAAGTCGAATTTTAGCGTCCAAATCAGATTGGAAATCAAAGTTGAGAGTCAGAAACAAATTGAAAGAGAAGTCAGAAATGAATACGCATGAGAAAAGTTATAAAAAATTAGACTGAAGATTAGAGTTGAAACGGAAGTGAAAGGAAGAGTTTTGGTCGAGTCAGGGTCGAAGTCGAGTTGAAAATTAGAGTGTTAGTACGAGTATAAGATTAAGTCAAAGTCAAAAAGAAATCAGAACTAAAATTAGAATTCGATGTGGAATTTGGAGTAAGAGTCAATGTGAAAAGTGAATGTGGTAGTCAAAATTACTTTCAGACAGCGTAAAAATAAGCCAGGTTCGAGTCAGCATGAAGATTAGAATGGAAGAAAATCAAAATTTATACCATAGACTAAGTCGTGATTGTAATCTTACAATTAATTAGTCAAAGGCAGATTAAAGGATAGTAGGAGGGTGAGTGAGAGTCCATACTAGAGAAGAACTATTAGTGGAAGTCATGAGTTTGAAAATCAACACAAGAGTCTGATACTCAAAAGTTGAAACCAAAACTGGAAGTCGAAGTCTCAGGTGAACAAGAAGCTGAAGTTGGAGTCAAAGAGTTGAAGTAACGAAGCAGAAATGAGAATCGAAGTCGAGATATAAAAGGCTGGAATTAGCCTGAGTCGAAATTGGAGTCGATGTCAGAGCAAGAGTCTCATTCAGCCTGAAAACTATACATCATAACTGTATTCTTATTCAACAATTAATAACTGTCATGTGTAGTCTACGCTTTTTCATTTTGTGTTTCTTTTTATGCTATTTCGGTACATTTAAATTCTAATTATCACTGATCAACAATATTCCAATACTTTGAATTCCATTAAATATAGTTTAATTCCCATCCGAAGATCCTACTAAATTACCGTTTTACCTTTTTCTGGGGGTAGTTGTGATGCTTAAAACGACGAAATTTTTCTCCTTCAGGAATAGCCCTGGTCAGTGAAGACACCAAATTGTATTAAAACGAGGAAACAAAAAGTCAAGCTGGAATTCGTATTGTCAGAACATTATTCTGGTTACTATCTTAGAACTTTCAGCTGTGAACGCAAAATAAGTTATATGATCAGAGCTAGGAATTTTCGGCAATAAACATTGGAAATTCGGCATTTAAAATAACAATTTTCGGCATTATTCGGCTATAACGAAAAGTAAGCTTACAATATTTGAAGGAAGCCAAAATTTTAATTAAAAATGGATTTTTATAAGTAATAGGTATTACAAAAATCTTTTACTAAACATCACCACTAATTGTTACTCTATAATATGTTACCTTGTGTGAAACATTTAGTACCATGAACGAGTGAATTATTTAAATTTCTTAAGGTTTCGAGACCTGTATTTTTCGTAAAAACTTGTTCAGCCATTGTCTGCAAGCCACGAGCACTCGGCGGGATTTGATGAAATTTTGATGGAACACCATGGATAGTCAGCAATTGCTGGTGTACGGAAAGGCCTCTCGTTTCCGGTTTTCGAATTGTGTTAGGTAGGAAGGATGATTTAAAAAATTGAAGCTCGTGAAATGTCCCACATAAAAGGGTTATACCTTTTCTCCCTAATACATTCAAAAGCCACGAAATGGCGTTAAATTTAACTCCCGTTTTCATCATACAATAACAAAAACTATAGGGAGAATGGATTTTGTGCCCTCACCTCTGTTTGTGTATTACACGATATGAGTACAAGAAATATTGGATAGTGACTTGTGTATAATTTTAGTTCTTGCTACAAGACTTTATCATACATCTCTTAAGAAAACTAATGAAAGAAAAGTTATTTTTTAAAAATTAGGACATTTCTGGTTACAGTTGCAAAGACTATTCACAACACCGCTGATATTATGTCGAAACTGGACTTGGATTTCGTCATGGATGCAGAGTATCTGGAAAAAGTACATCCCAAAGGATTCGAAACACCCGATAATATCGTTGAATGGGGACAAGTACCAACATACAGGAAAATGTGTATTATCAGGAAATCTGATTGCACACTTTTCCCTTCAAGTAACGTGAAAAGAATAATGAAGCATGAGGATGTACACTGCATAGAGGAGTCCGCAGAGCGCCAAAAAAATGAAGGTAGGCGAGTCTTATCAGCATCAAAAGTAGGCAATCATAATACAAAGTGTTCTGAGCGGAGCTTAGCGGTTAAGATAATTTTTTTTTTGGAAAAAAAAAAAAATAAAATAAACAATAATGAAATTGTAAGCCGAAGCTCAAATCACTGTTATAACAGAAATTCTATCACTGGCATCAAATTTACTTTACTGCCATCTTACATTAGTTGCTATACGATTATTGCCGGAACTCTGTTTGAAGTCCATGAATTTTATTTATTTTTGTTGCTTTTTTCTTGTAAACTGATATGTAAGATTTTCATAAAATCAAAAGTACTTACTAATGTATTCTGACAATGTCACAACAACAGAATATAACTTTTAGTCCATAGCTACCCCACTACCTCCCAAATATCCCAATGGAACAGTTATCTCAAAGTAAAGCCAAGGGGGCTAAACCCTCTTAAATGTACTGAAAATCCCTTCAGAAATTTGGCGAAAATTACATATATAGAGGACACAAGGGATGGAAAAATGCTATAAGTATATATATGAAAGATTACACATTGCTCGCCACTCTGTCTCGCTCGTTTCATCTTGTCGATTCTTATCATTTGTCCGCTTCACGCACTTTTCCCGTTTCACCTTGTTTCCTCCTGATTGACTGACCATTTCTCTTAACTTACACACTTCTCTCGTTTCAGCCCGGTTAATCGCATTCATTCGCTTCCAACGCTTGTTACCGCGTTCATTCTCGCTTCTTGTATTTTACATTCGAATTATTGTTTTTCACTCTTTCGACTACGAAAACGGCTTTCGTTTTGAATTCTTTCAATAATTAAAAGCATTCATTCGTCGCGTTTTCGTGTCATCATTTCAAGATCTGAACGATCTTATATATATATGTAAGATTCCGTCAAGCCGAAATCTTGGTTGCGATGATACTCGCAGATAGATTCGTGCAGTGTACGAGATATATAGTAGGTCGGAGTAACAGTTGTTATCCGAGCTACGACATGTCGTGGTCTACACCCTCGGAACTGTAGCTTTTTGTTGATTCAGTGTTCGCACTGCAATCTTAGAAGCGTGATTTAAAGGCTATTCCGTTCTAGTCTTATAAATCAACAAAACAGTTCTGAGAGATAACTGGAACGTACTGTACTAAATACAGGGTAGAAGTCCCTTGCTAGACAGTTTCCGGTGCCGCCTGAGAATGCCGGACGATTTTGATTATAAAAGAAAGAGAGCGGAGATCCCGGTGTCATTCTCAGTTGTCGGTGACTCCCTTCCCAAAGTGGGGGGATGTAAGATTCCGTCACGCCGAAATCTTGGTTGCGATGATACTCGCAGATAGATTTGTGCAATGTACGAGATATATAGTAGGTCGGAGTAACATTTGTTATCCGAGCTACGACATGTTGTGGTCTACACCCTCGGAACGGTAGCTTTTTGTTGATTCAGTGTTCGCACTGCAATCTTAGAAGCGTGATTTAAAGGCTATTCCGTTCTAGTCTTATACATATATATATATATATACATATGCAGGACGGCTTTTTCGCCTCTTTTTCATATATAAAGCGACGTTTTCACCTCATATACGGAGGCGAAAACGAAAAATCGGAGGTGAAAACGTAAGGCACTGTATCTCAATAATTTAGGCTTCTACCGGCTAGGCAATCCCCTGGGCAAATTTTTGGCTGGAGGCGAAAAAACCCACATACATCAGACATATACATTTTAGTGCATGGTACCTCTCACCAGACAGTGCTAGTGTCACTTGTAAATCATATAATGAGACTTTTTCACCTCCAAACATAACTGAGCATTTTCGCCTCCGATTCGCGGCAACAACGCATTAGTGATTGAATTAATATTAAACTCGGAGGTTTCCTACTTGCTTGTATGCCTGGAGGTGAAATGTTCCCTTCACATATTAAACGTCGCTGTGTACTTGTATATGAAAAAGAGGCGAAAAAGCCGCCCTGCAAAAATATACCTTTAAAATTTCGTTTTCGCCTCCGTATATGAGGTGAAAACGTTGCTTTATGTACAAAAATGAGGCGAAAAAGACCTTCTTTAAAAAAAAAATTAAAAAAAATGTATATAATATTGTATATCATATACCCCGCATGTTAAAGATTGTAAGTAGAAATTACTGCACCGAAAAGTTTACCACGAATTGATAGATGATGTATGTAGGTTTTTTCGCCTCCAGTCAAAAATTTGCCCAGGGGGGTTACCTGCTGGCCTGTAGAAGCTTAAATTATTGAGATACAGTGTCTTATGTTTTCACCTCCGTCTATGAGGTAAAAACGTCGCTGTACACAGGATTAGTCAGTTTTCCTTCCGCAATAGGAAAACTCCATTACGCTGAAGATCTGTTATCGGTTTTGTCGCTATTCACGAATAGTATGCAGCTTGCCTACACCCGATAACAAAGGGTACTGTACATTTTGGAAGATAACACATTGAGTCATACTTCGTTCAGCCTGACGGAGTTTTCCTATGGCGGAGGGAAAACCAACTAACCCTGTATATGAAACAGAGGAGAGAAGGCCGTCCTGCAAAGATATACCTTTAGAATTTCGTTTTCTCCTCCGTATATGAGGTGAAAACGTCGCTTTATGTATGAAAAAGGGGCGAAAAAGCCGCCCTGCAAAGATATTATTATATACCCGCGAGAACATGATGATCAAGATCGAGAAGGTCACAGGTTTACCATTTCCCTATACTCTAAGACATTGTAAATAACACAGTTCGGAATGGACATGAATTTTTTTAGTATGAGGAAGAGGTTCAAGAATAACATAATAAGAAACTTACAGAGGCGAAAAAGCCGCCCTGAAAAGATATACCTTCAGAGTTTCGTTTTCGCCTCCGTATATGAGGTGAAAACGTCGCTTTATATATGAAAAAGAGGCGAAAAAGCCGCCCTGCAAAGATATTATTATATACCCGCGAGAACATGATGATCAAGATCGAGAAGGTCACAGGTTTACCATTTCCCTATACTCTAAGACATTGTAAATAACACAGTTCGGAATGGACATGAATTTTTTTAGTCTGAGGAAGAGGTTCAAGAATAACATAATAAGAAACTTACAGAGGCGAAAAAGCCGCCCTGAAAAGATATACCTTCAGAGTTTCGTTTTCGCCTCCGTATATGAGGTGAAAACGTCGCTTTATGTATGAAAAAGGGGCGAAAAAGCCGCCCTGCAAAGATATTATTATATACCCGCGAGAACATGATGATCAAGATCGAGAAGGTCACAGGTTTACCATTTCCCTATACTCTAAGACATTGTAAATAACACAGTTCGGAATGGACATGAATTTTTTTAGTCTGAGGAAGAGGTTCAAGAATAACATAATAAGAAACTTACAGAGGCGAAAAAGCCGCCCTGAAAAGATATACCTTCAGAGTTTCGTTTTCGCCTCCGTATATGAGGTGAAAACGTCGCTTTATATATGAAAAAGAGGCGAAAAAGCCGCCCTGCAAAGATATTATTATATACCCGCGAGAACATGATGATCAAGATCGAGAAGGTCACAGGTTTACCATTTCCCTATACTCTAAGATATTGTAAATAACACAGTTCGGAATGGACATGAATTTTTTTAGTCTGAGGAAGAGGTTCAAGAATAACATAATAAGAAACTTACAGAGGCGAAAAAGCCGCCCTGAAAAGATATACCTTCAGAGTTTCGTTTTCGCCTCCGTATATGAGGTGAAAACGTCGCTTTATGTATGAAAAAGGGGCGAAAAAGCCGCCCTGCAAAGATATTATTATATACCCGCGAGAACATGATGATCAAGATCGAGAAGGTCACAGGTTTACCATTTCCCTATACTCTAAGACATTGTAAATAACACAGTTCGGAATGGACATGAATTTTTTTAGTCTGAGGAAGAGGTTCAAGAATAACATAATAAGAAACTTACAGAGGCGAAAAAGCCGCCCTGAAAAGATATACCTTCAGAGTTTCGTTTTCGCCTCCGTATATGAGGTGAAAACGTCGCTTTATATATGAAAAAGAGGCGAAAAAGCCGCCCTGCAAAGATATTATTATATACCCGCGAGAACATGATGATCAAGATCGAGAAGGTCACAGGTTTACCATTTCCCTATACTCTAAGACATTGTAAATAACACAGTTCGGAATGGACATGAATTTTTTTAGTCTGAGGAAGAGGTTCAAGAATAACATAATAAGAAACTTACAGAGGCGAAAAAGCCGCCCTGAAAAGATATACCTTCAGAGTTTCGTTTTCGCCTCCGTATATGAGGTGAAAACGTCGCTTTATATATGAAAAAGAGGCGAAAAAGCCGCCCTGCAAAGATATTATTATATACCCGCGAGAACATGATGATCAAGATCGAAAAGGTCACAGGTTTACCATTTCCCTATACTCTAAGATATTGTAAATAACACAGTTCGGAATGGACATGAATTTTTTTAGTCTGAGGAAGAGGTTCAAGAATAACATAATAAGAAACTTACAGAGGCGAAAAAGCCGCCCTGAAAAGATATACCTTCAGAGTTTCGTTTTCGCCTCCGTATATGAGGTGAAAACGTCGCTTTATATATGAAAAAGAGGCGAAAAAGCTGCCCTGCAAAGATATTATTATATACCCGCGAGAACATGATGATCAAGATCGAGAAGGTCACAGGTTTACCATTTCCCTATACTCTAAGACATTGTAAATAACACAGTTCGGAATGGACATGAATTTTTTTAGTCTGAGGAAGAGGTTCAAGAATAACATAATAAGAAACTTACAGAGGCGAAAAAGCCGCCCTGAAAAGATATACCTTCAGAGTTTCGTTTTCGCCTCCGTATATGAGGTGAAAACGTCGCTTTATATATGAAAAAGAGGCGAAAAAGCCGCCCTGCAAAGATATTATTATATACCCGCGAGAACATGATGATCAAGATCGAAAAGGTCACAGGTTTACCATTTCCATATACTCTAAGATATTGTAAATAACACAGTTCGGAATAGACATGAATTTTTTTAGTCTGAGGAAGAGGTTCAAGAATAACATAATAAGAAACTTACAGAGGCGAAAAAGCCGCCCTGAAAAGATATACCTTCAGAGTTTCGTTTTCGCCTCCGTATATGAGGTGAAAACGTCGCTTTATGTATGAAAAAGGGGCGAAAAAGCCGCCCTGCAAAGATATTATTATATACCCGCGAGAACATGATGATCAAGATCGAGAAGGTCACAGGTTTACCATTTCCCTATACTCTAAGACATTGTAAATAACACAGTTCGGAATGGACATGAATTTTTTTAGTATGAGGAAGAGGTTCAAGAATAACATAATAAGAAACTTACAGAGGCGAAAAAGCCGCCCTGAAAAGATATACCTTCAGAGTTTCGTTTTCTCCTCCGTATATGAGGTGAAAACGTCGCTTTATATATGAAAAAGAGGCGAAAAAGCCGCCCTGCAAAGATATTATTATATACCCGCGAGAACATGATGATCAAGATCGAGAAGGTCACAGGTTTACCATTTCCCTATACTCTGAGACATTGTAAATAACACAGTTCGGAATGGACATGAATTTTTTTAGTCTGAGGAAGAGGTTCAAGAATAACATAATAAGGAACTTACAGAGGCGAAAAAGCCGCCCTGAAAAGATATACCTTCAGAGTTTCGTTTTCGCCTCCGTATATGAGGTGAAAACGTCGCTTTATGTATGAAAAAGGGGCGAAAAAGCCGCCCTGCAAAGATATTATTATATACCCGCGAGAACATGATGATCAAGATCGAGAAGGTCACAGGTTTACCATTTCCCTATACTCTAAGACATTGTAAATAACACAGTTCGGAATGGACATGAATTTTTTTAGTCTGAGGAAGAGGTTCAAGAATAACATAATAAGAAACTTACAGAGGCGAAAAAGCCGCCCTGAAAAGATATACCTTCAGAGTTTCGTTTTCGCCTCCGTATATGAGGTGAAAACGTCGCTTTATATATGAAAAAGAGGCGAAAAAGCCGCCCTGCAAAGATATTATTATATACCCGCGAGAACATGATGATCAAGATCGAAAAGGTCACAGGTTTACCATTTCCCTATACTCTAAGATATTGTAAATAACACAGTTCGGAATGGACATGAATTTTTTTAGTCTGAGGAAGAGGTTCAAGAATAACATAATAAGAAACTTACAGAGGCGAAAAAGCCGCCCTGAAAAGATATACCTTCAGAGTTTCGTTTTCGCCTCCGTATATGAGGTGAAAACGTCGCTTTATATATGAAAAAGAGGCGAAAAAGCTGCCCTGCAAAGATATTATTATATACCCGCGAGAACATGATGATCAAGATCGAGAAGGTCACAGGTTTACCATTTCCCTATACTCTAAGACATTGTAAATAACACAGTTCGGAATGGACATGAATTTTTTTAGTCTGAGGAAGAGGTTCAAGAATAACATAATAAGAGACTTACAGAGGCGAAAAAGCCGCCCTGAAAAGATATACCTTCAGAGTTTCGTTTTCGCCTCCGTATATGAGGTGAAAACGTCGCTTTATATATGAAAAAGAGGCGAAAAAGCCGCCCTGCAAAGATATTATTATATACCCGCGAGAACATGATGATCAAGATCGAAAAGGTCACAGGTTTACCATTTCCCTATACTCTAAGATATTGTAAATAACACAGTTCGGAATGGACATGAATTTTTTTAGTCTGAGGAAGAGGTTCAAGAATAACATAATAAGAAACTTACAGAGGCGAAAAAGCCGCCCTGAAAAGATATACCTTCAGAGTTTCGTTTTCGCCTCCGTATATGAGGTGAAAACGTCGCTTTATATATGAAAAAGAGGCTAAAAAGCCGCCCTGCAAAGATATTATTATATACCCGCGAGAACATGATGATCAAGATTGAAAAGGTCACAGGTTTACCATTTCCCTATACTCTAAGATATTGTAAATAACACAGTTCGGAATGGACATGAATTTTTTTAGTCTGAGGAAGAGGTTCAAGAATAACATAATAAGAAACTTACAGAGGCGAAAAAGCCGCCCTGAAAAGATATACCTTCAGAGTTTCGTTTTCGCCTCCGTATATGAGGTGAAAACGTCGCTTTATGTATGAAAAAGGGGCGAAAAAGCCGCCCTGCAAAGATATTATTATATACCCGCGAGAACATGATGATCAAGATCGAGAAGGTCACAGGTTTACCATTTCCCTATACTCTAAGACATTGTAAATAACACAGTTCGGAATGGACATGAATTTTTTTAGTCTGAGGAAGAGGTTCAAGAATAACATAATAAGAAACTTACAGAGGCGAAAAAGCCGCCCTGAAAAGATATACCTTCAGAGTTTCGTTTTCGCCTCCGTATATGAGGTGAAAACGTCGCTTTATATATGAAAAAGAGGCGAAAAAGCCGCCCTGCAAAGATATTATTATATACCCGCGAGAACATGATGATCCAGATCGAAAAGGTCACAGGTTTACCATTTCCCTATACTCTAAGATATTGTAAATAACACAGTTCGGAATGGACATGAATTTTTTTAGTCTGAGGAAGAGGTTCAAGAATAACATAATAAGAAACTTACAGAGGCGAAAAAGCCGCCCTGAAAAGATATACCTTCAGAGTTTCGTTTTCGCCTCCGTATATGAGGTGAAAACGTCGCTTTATGTATGAAAAAGGGGCGAAAAAGCCGCCCTGCAAAGATATTATTATATACCCGCGAGAACATGATGATCAAGATCGAGAAGGTCACAGGTTTACCATTTCCCTATACTCTAAGACATTGTAAATAACACAGTTCGGAATGGACATGAATTTTTTTAGTCTGAGGAAGAGGTTCAAGAATAACATAATAAGAAACTTACAGAGGCGAAAAAGCCGCCCTGAAAAGATATACCTTCAGAGTTTCGTTTTCGCCTCCGTATATGAGGTGAAAACGTCGCTTTATATATGAAAAAGAGGCGAAAAAGCCGCCCTGCAAAGATATTATTATATACCCGCGAGAACATGATGATCAAGATCGAGAAGGTCACAGGTTTACCATTTCCCTATACTCTAAGACATTGTAAATAACACAGTTCGGAATGGACATGAATTTTTTTAGTCTGAGGAAGAGGTTCAAGAATAACATAATAAGAAACTTACAGAGGCGAAAAAGCCGCCCTGAAAAGATATACCTTCAGAGTTTCGTTTTCGCCTCCGTATATGAGGTGAAAACGTCGCTTTATATATGAAAAAGAGGCGAAAAAGCCGCCCTGCAAAGATATTATTATATACCCGCGAGAACATGATGATCAAGATCGAAAAGGTCACAGGTTTACCATTTCCCTATACTCTAAGATATTGTAAATAACACAGTTCGGAATGGACATGAATTTTTTTAGTCTGAGGAAGAGGTTCAAGAATAACATAATAAGAAACTTACAGAGGCGAAAAAGCCGCCCTGAAAAGATATACCTTCAGAGTTTCGTTTTCGCCTCCGTATATGAGGTGAAAACGTCGCTTTATATATGAAAAAGAGGCGAAAAAGCTGCCCTGCAAAGATATTATTATATACCCGCGAGAACATGATGATCAAGATCGAGAAGGTCACAGGTTTACCATTTCCCTATACTCTAAGACATTGTAAATAACACAGTTCGGAATGGACATGAATTTTTTTAGTCTGAGGAAGAGGTTCAAGAATAACATAATAAGAAACTTACAGAGGCGAAAAAGCCGCCCTGAAAAGATATACCTTCAGAGTTTCGTTTTCGCCTCCGTATATGAGGTGAAAACGTCGCTTTATATATGAAAAAGAGGCGAAAAAGCCGCCCTGCAAAGATATTATTATATACCCGCGAGAACATGATGATCAAGATCGAAAAGGTCACAGGTTTACCATTTCCCTATACTCTAAGATATTGTAAATAACACAGTTCGGAATAGACATGAATTTTTTTAGTCTGAGGAAGAGGTTCAAGAATAACATAATAAGAAACTTACAGAGGCGAAAAAGCCGCCCTGAAAAGATATACCTTCAGAGTTTCGTTTTCGCCTCCGTATATGAGGTGAAAACGTCGCTTTATGTATGAAAAAGGGGCGAAAAAGCCGCCCTGCAAAGATATTATTATATACCCGCGAGAACATGATGATCAAGATCGAGAAGGTCACAGGTTTACCATTTCCCTATACTCTAAGACATTGTAAATAACACAGTTCGGAATGGACATGAATTTTTTTAGTATGAGGAAGAGGTTCAAGAATAACATAATAAGAAACTTACAGAGGCGAAAAAGCCGCCCTGAAAAGATATACCTTCAGAGTTTCGTTTTCTCCTCCGTATATGAGGTGAAAACGTCGCTTTATATATGAAAAAGAGGCGAAAAAGCCGCCCTGCAAAGATATTATTATATACCCGCGAGAACATGATGATCAAGATCGAGAAGGTCACAGGTTTACCATTTCCCTATACTCTGAGACATTGTAAATAACACAGTTCGGAATGGACATGAATTTTTTTAGTCTGAGGAAGAGGTTCAAGAATAACATAATAAGAAACTTACAGAGGCGAAAAAGCCGCCCTGAAAAGATATACCTTCAGAGTTTCGTTTTCGCCTCCGTATATGAGGTGAAAACGTCGCTTTATGTATGAAAAAGGGGCGAAAAAGCCGCCCTGCAAAGATATTATTATATACCCGCGAGAACATGATGATCAAGATCGAGAAGGTCACAGGTTTACCATTTCCCTATACTCTAAGACATTGTAAATAACACAGTTCGGAATGGACATGAATTTTTTTAGTCTGAGGAAGAGGTTCAAGAATAACATAATAAGAAACTTACAGAGGCGAAAAAGCCGCCCTGAAAAGATATACCTTCAGAGTTTCGTTTTCGCCTCCGTATATGAGGTGAAAACGTCGCTTTATATATGAAAAAGAGGCGAAAAAGCCGCCCTGCAAAGATATTATTATATACCCGCGAGAACATGATGATCAAGATCGAAAAGGTCACAGGTTTACCATTTCCCTATACTCTAAGATATTGTAAATAACACAGTTCGGAATGGACATGAATTTTTTTAGTCTGAGGAAGAGGTTCAAGAATAACATAATAAGAAACTTACAGAGGCGAAAAAGCCGCCCTGAAAAGATATACCTTCAGAGTTTCGTTTTCGCCTCCGTATATGAGGTGAAAACGTCGCTTTATATATGAAAAAGAGGCGAAAAAGCTGCCCTGCAAAGATATTATTATATACCCGCGAGAACATGATGATCAAGATCGAGAAGGTCACAGGTTTACCATTTCCCTATACTCTAAGACATTGTAAATAACACAGTTCGGAATGGACATGAATTTTTTTAGTCTGAGGAAGAGGTTCAAGAATAACATAATAAGAGACTTACAGAGGCGAAAAAGCCGCCCTGAAAAGATATACCTTCAGAGTTTCGTTTTCGCCTCCGTATATGAGGTGAAAACGTCGCTTTATATATGAAAAAGAGGCGAAAAAGCCGCCCTGCAAAGATATTATTATATACCCGCGAGAACATGATGATCAAGATCGAAAAGGTCACAGGTTTACCATTTCCCTATACTCTAAGATATTGTAAATAACACAGTTCGGAATGGACATGAATTTTTTTAGTCTGAGGAAGAGGTTCAAGAATAACATAATAAGAAACTTACAGAGGCGAAAAAGCCGCCCTGAAAAGATATACCTTCAGAGTTTCGTTTTCGCCTCCGTATATGAGGTGAAAACGTCGCTTTATGTATGAAAAAGGGGCGAAAAAGCCGCCCTGCAAAGATATTATTATATACCCGCGAGAACATGATGATCAAGATCGAGAAGGTCACAGGTTTACCATTTCCCTATACTCTAAGACATTGTAAATAACACAGTTCGGAATGGACATGAATTTTTTTAGTCTGAGGAAGAGGTTCAAGAATAACATAATAAGAAACTTACAGAGGCGAAAAAGCCGCCCTGAAAAGATATACCTTCAGAGTTTCGTTTTTGCCTCCGTATATGAGGTGAAAACGTCGCTTTATATATGAAAAAGAGGCGAAAAAGCCGCCCTGCAAAGATATTATTATATACCCGCGAGAACATGATGATCAAGATTGAAAAGGTCACAGGTTTACCATTTCCCTATACTCTAAGATATTGTAAATAACACAGTTCGGAATGGACATGAATTTTTTTAGTCTGAGGAAGAGGTTCAAGAATAACATAATAAGAAACTTACAGAGGCGAAAAAGCCGCCCTGAAAAGATATACCTTCAGAGTTTCGTTTTCGCCTCCGTATATGAGGTGAAAACGTCGCTTTATGTATGAAAAAGGGGCGAAAAAGCCGCCCTGCAAAGATATTATTATATACCCGCGAGAACATGATGATCAAGATCGAGAAGGTCACAGGTTTACCATTTCCCTATACTCTAAGACATTGTAAATAACACAGTTCGGAATGGACATGAATTTTTTTAGTCTGAGGAAGAGGTTCAAGAATAACATAATAAGAAACTTACAGAGGCGAAAAAGCCGCCCTGAAAAGATATACCTTCAGAGTTTCGTTTTCGCCTCCGTATATGAGGTGAAAACGTCGCTTTATATATGAAAAAGAGGCGAAAAAGCCGCCCTGCAAAGATATTATTATATACCCGCGAGAACATGATGATCAAGATCGAAAAGGTCACAGGTTTACCATTTCCCTATACTCTAAGATATTGTAAATAACACAGTTCGGAATGGACATGAATTTTTTTAGTCTGAGGAAGAGGTTCAAGAATAACATAATAAGAAACTTACAGAGGCGAAAAAGCCGCCCTGAAAAGATATACCTTCAGAGTTTCGTTTTCGCCTCCGTATATGAGGTGAAAACGTCGCTTTATGTATGAAAAAGGGGCGAAAAAGCCGCCCTGCAAAGATATTATTATATACCCGCGAGAACATGATGATCAAGATCGAGAAGGTCACAGGTTTACCATTTCCCTATACTCTAAGACATTGTAAATAACACAGTTCGGAATGGACATGAATTTTTTTAGTCTGAGGAAGAGGTTCAAGAATAACATAATAAGAAACTTACAGAGGCGAAAAAGCCGCCCTGAAAAGATATAGCTTCAGAGTTTCGTTTTCGCCTCCGTATATGAGGTGAAAACGTCGCTTTATATATGAAAAAGAGGCGAAAAAGCCGCCCTGCAAAGATATTATTATATACCCGCGAGAACATGATGATCAAGATCGAGAAGGTCACAGGTTTACCATTTCCCTATACTCTAAGACATTGTAAATAACACAGTTCGGAATGGACATGAATTTTTTTAGTCTGAGGAAGAGGTTCAAGAATAACATAATAAGAAACTTACAGAGGCGAAAAAGCCGCCCTGAAAAGATATACCTTCAGAGTTTCGTTTTCGCCTCCGTATATGAGGTGAAAACGTCGCTTTATATATGAAAAAGAGGCGAAAAAGCCGCCCTGCAAAGATATTATTATATACCCGCGAGAACATGATGATCAAGATCGAAAAGGTCACAGGTTTACCATTTCCCTATACTCTAAGATATTGTAAATAACACAGTTCGGAATGTACATGAATTTTTTTAGTCTGAGGAAGAGGTTCAAGAATAACATAATAAGAAACTTACAGAGGCGAAAAAGCCGCCCTGAAAAGATATACCTTTAGAGTTTCGTTTTCGCCTCCGTATATGAGGTGAAAACGTCGCTTTATATATGAAAAAGAGGCGAAAAAGCCGCCCTGCAAAGATATCATCGTAAACCTGCGAGAACATGGGATCATGTTCAAGATTGTTAGAAGAAACTACTCCACAGAAAATTCTAATACGAAGTTGCAGATTTCTACTTTTAGCATTTTGTTTTCGCCTCCATATATGAAGCGAAAAAGTCGCTTTATATACAAAAATGAGGTGAAAAAAGATCCTCTTCGAAAAAAATGTACATACCATCATGTATACAGAAAAAATTGGAACAAAATAAACAACAGGTGTCTGAACTGAAACCTGAAATATAATAACTACAGACGTGCTGAAAAGAAATACACTGACGAATTTCATTGCCTCCATCCTGCTTTCAGACAAGAAGGCGATGTTTCTTTGTAGAATTTATAAGAATTTCATGCGGTGACGAGAGAAATATGATGATTATGTGTGTCTGCTGCAACTCAGTGACCAACATGCGATTGCAGTATACCTGAATGAGAAGATATTGATTTCAAACAATAGGCCCCAGGAATGCAAAAGTACGCGAAGAGTCCGAACAAGCCTGCTTATCGCACACTGGAGGATGAGACGTAAACATGTGCTGCAAAAGTATTGGCAACGTTGCTGGAGGCCAAAAAGGCCAATTATGTAAAAAAGAAATACAAACGGAGGCGAAAAGTATAAACTATGTTCGGAGGTGAAAGGGACTATATACATAATGTATACACTCGGTGATAAATTTTGAGAAATCCTTACCCCTCTCAGGTTGCCTCTTATGACATCAATGCTCTGATTCTAAAATAACAAAGTATACACTTCTAAACCCATTTTTTCTGGCGGAGGCGAGGGCGTCTGCGTTATGTATGGAGGTGAAAAGGATTCCCTGCATGTATATATATATATATATATATATATATATATACCTATAACTTCACGAGCGAAACAGGGAAAAATGTTAATCCTCTCACAATTTGAAAAGCTATTTATTGCTCCTATGAAACAAAAGATGAGTAAACTACATAATATACAGCTACGTACTAAATACTTAATATTATTTTAATGACCTGCGGGTATTTTAATTAACCTTCCGCAGAATTGTACTACAAACTGTGGGACCAAGTAATCAGAAGTCTCAAGGAAACCATTCTGCAAGTTGAATTATTTTTCCATATCACACTATCAGGTAATGTATCAACTTATACTTACTGATTTTCTTTTATCATAGATACATTTTATTCATTATTGTTTGCAACCACATATATGAATAGTGTGTGCTGTTTATGCTATTATTATAGAAAATAAGATCAACGAACGGTCTTTAATGTTATTTTCTAGAAAAAATGGGGTATAGATAGTTCGAGAAGTGACGTAGGAAATAAATTGGTAACCGATTAACAGGGTGAAATGAAAGTTTTAAATATTTTATTAGGTCTTTAAAATTTCTTGCTTTTCTTTAGAAATTAGGATAGTACCAAATTCTAATGAACAATTTTGTCTTGTATTGTACCTTCCATAAGAGGGTAAAGTGGGGTGCGGCGAAGGATACATTTATTTAAAACATAAAAAGTCGGCTGTTCTTTGTACCAATTTTTCTTGATACTGCATCCGAAGTATGGCAGTATAGTGTACAAACGGTGACATTTATGTTACTTTTTTCTTTTTTGATATTCCATCCCACGAGAAAAATTGATGACTAAAAATGAAAACAGGAGTTACTCGCCTCCAATATATCGATTACTAGGTTTCTTGCAGAGCCGTACCCAGAATTTAAGTAAGGGGGATGTTTTTCGATTAATAAGAATCTTTTTCTCGGTGTATGGGGGGGGGGGCACAAATACCCCAAATTTATACAATTGCGTGCATGTATATGCCAAAATTTCAACTTTTTTTTTGAAACTCTCATTTTCATACTTTTTACAAAAAATGTGACAGATCCACCCTCCTCTCCGCCTCAAACCCTAGAGGTTACGGCCCTGTACTTTTCCGATGAACTAGGTACATTTTTGAAATATCCTAAATAACATACGAGAAATTTCAAAATAATAATTTTCGTAAAGGGGAATAAGTTGAAATTTTTCAAACAAAACCATATTAAGTATTTCAAATGGTGAACAAGGTGAATGAAATTGGTTTTTGGTTTTTCGTCCATTTAGACTGAAGAAAAATCAGTCATTTTCAAGGGTTTTCCGCCCTTGAATAGATGGACATAGCAGTGGGAGATAGGAAAAATTTTCCCTTCAAAACGTCTTGCCCAATTGGCCAATTCAAGGAAGTCACTTCTTAATTATTGGAAAACATTTTAAAAGTGTATACCTGTTTTTTGTTTTTTTATTTTTGGTTTGAAATTTCAAAAATGTACATCGATTGGCAAAAGCCAAAATCAATCGGAAGTTGGCCAAATTTACCAAATTATTATTATTGAATTGAATTGAATAATGTTTATTTGACACAATAGCTACAATTTCAAAATGCATGCGCCTATGGCGCGAGTAGGGTCTGGAATAATAATAATTATGACAGTCAATAAATACATTACATTGCATACAAGCCTGTAAAAAGCATAAATAGGGGCTCAATCACAGGTCCGCCCTCCTCTTTGTCTCAATCCATCGTTTCTTCGTGTTTCTATTTTTGGCCAATGGGAGGGGTTTGACCCCCTAAAACCCTCCCCGTCGGTACGACCCTGGTTTCTTGGGTTGTTGAGTTCATGTTTGAGGTCATTCTAGATGTCATCACCTTCTACCTAGAAGGCGTCATACTAAGAGCTCAAACCTGAAATACAAATTAAAATTTGAATATGGTGGCCATTAATAATATGGCTTGTAGTGTGAGCCACTGAGTTCATTTCTATGATAATTAAACTGTAACACCTCCTCAAAGGTTCCACCGGGAGCAATAACCTCAAAAATCTTTTTTTTACACTTTACCTTAATGAGATGAGTATTCCAAACACATCGCTGTACTTTTCTGTGTTTTGGGCTCATCAGTTTAAATTTTTTATATTAAGTGACACAGCATGAAAAGCTGCTACCTGTATCAACACAAACACATGCAGCTTAATATTATTCTTAAAACCGTATGTCGCACAAAATAGGTTTTCCAATCCCAGAAGCCAAATACGAAATGCAGACATTCATTCCCACATATGATCGGAGCCTTGAAATTTGGAGCAGTGTGAATGAATTTATAAGAATAAGAAATTTGCCGACACAGGAACCGAGAGAAATGTCCGGCGGAACAGGATGTACGTAAATAAAATTAACAACTCAACGTAAAAGATAATTTAGCAGTTATTATTCGGAACTAATTTTTATTTGATTCTAGCCAAACTCTATCGGAGTAATGCAGTTGAAATTATTCGCCGCATAATAGAAATCAAGGTAAATTATGCGCTCAAAATGCTGCTGATAGAAGAAGGAACTGAGTCATCCAACCAGAATACATGTACATCTGATCTTAAAGACCAGCCTCCTTTTAATTTCGTGATCAGGGAATAATTTAGAAAGTGCTATTGTTTTTACATTATACCTAGGTCGAATTTATCTTTAAATACTTTACTACAAAGGACCGTCGCCAGTCTCTTGTATCAAGCGGGAAAGGAGGGAGGCATATTTTTAGAGTAGCAAATTCACAAAAGTTGAGGTTCACTTTTGGGGTAGTGCCCTGTGGCTCTTCGGCTACGGCTTTGATTCAATTTCGAAGCAATGTACGTTCAGTTTAGAGGGCCCAGTGCAAGAAGTGATCAAGTCTATTCTCTTGAAATGACAGATTATGTCAAACGAGATAGTTATTTGATGCTGAAAAACACGCACTGTCATCTCAAGGAAACCGATTTGACCATTCTTGCCCTCAGCCCTCTTTCTTCTCTTGTTTCTATGTTAAGTACTGAAATCTATAGACAATATAACTAATTTGTTAAGTGTTGTTGATGTTATCCCCGAATAACTTACTAAATGAGTATTGAATTTCTGCAGTTATAATTTAAATTTACTGTTAGTATTACATTAAATAATTAGGAAAGAATTATACTTTAGTTTAGTAGTGCTTTGAATTTATGATTGCATTTTGAGCGGCTCTTGAGAATGACTAATTCGTCCAATATGTTAACAAGAAGCAGAGCATTGTTTGAAGGATCTGAATAGAACACATTAATTTTCATCCATTTAATTAGGTAAACATTTCAAAATGTGAATAGTATATTATGAAAAAACAAAATTTCAACAAATAATTTGCACCTCTCAATCTTTCGAACATCACTAATTACAACGATCACAAAATACGCAGCTAAATTCAGCCAGGTTCTTGGAAAATGTTAGTCCCTTTAGAAAAAGAATCAAAGAGTTCTAGGGAAATACATAAAAGCAATTTTTAAAAAAAAATAGGAACTTTGAAAGTTTGAGAAAATTGAAAATTGAACATTAAAAATAGTCCTTTTGAAAAATAATCAAAAAATTAATACAAAAATTTTGAAAAAAGTTTCAGAAAATTTGGAAATTCACTACAAAATTATAGATTGGACTCGGAAGTTGATATTACAAGTTTGCAATCGACTCAAATACCAAAATTCAGCAAGATTTGTGGAAAACCGTAGTTATATTTGGAAAAATTACATCGAGTGATCATAACAGAAGTTTTGCAGAAAATCTCGAAATTCAAAAAGCTTGACAAAACCGAGAATTGAATTGAATCCCATATCATGAGGCTATTCACTAAAATTCGGCAACATTCATAGAAAACTGGGTCCATTTTGGGAAAATGATTCAAATAATGATAAAACCCTGAGAAAGTTAGAAAATATTGAAGAATTCGACAAAATCAAAAATTAACCCGTACGTATTATCCCGAGTCTTCAAACAAATCGTAAATAAAGATTAAGTAATTTTCATAAGAAATATATCAATTACCTTGGAAAATGAATGAAGACCTGTGACAATAATTTGGAGGTAAATGTCCGACAAAATTGAGGATTAACCTTGAATTGGTAACACGATGAATCTTCAAAAGCTCGTATATGAGGGGTCTATGTGCAAACAAGACAAGTTCCAAAATACCTTATTTTTCAGAAAACATGGAAAACTGATTCCCAAAAAACATATATCTCATTACGAGGTGAAGATTTCTCCCAGACATCACTCATTGATTTAAAACTTGTTTCCAAAAATTTTCTGATAGTCCACCCCTCGGGGGATTTTGGGACCACAATATGGGTTGGAACATGTCAGTTTTGACTAAAAGCAATTTCTTGCATATTATTCTCGTAAAATCGTGGAGTATTACTGACTAACACGTACTGAAATCGAAACTGGATGCGCATTGCATGCTGTAAACCATTATCTCTTCACTTTGGGCAAAACTAAGATGAAATTCCAAAGAAATACTTGACGAAATAAAAATGAAAAATTCATCCAATCAACGACCAAATAATTCTGTTATCATTCCAACAACGTAAATTGAGAACCTTTTACATAATGCAACTTCGATTACAGCAAGGAGCCTGCCTAACTTGCGATCAATCACCGAAACCTTAATCCCGAAAACTCTCATGATCCATTGGAACATGTCACTTTTGCCTCCAATCATGTATTCTGAATGAAGAAATGAATTTCGCAAAAATCTGTTTACACAGTTCGATTTGGCTTGCAGTGCTCTATCCAGTACCGTGTGTTTAAGTCGATTTAGTGGAATTTGGATCTCTTCTTGTTTGCACCTAGACCCCTCATAGGTCGTAAACAATGAATAAAATTGATGAGAACCAGTAGTCAACCAGGAAAAATAATCAAAAATTCGAAAAAATTCATCGAAATTAAGTCTGTAGTTTGATGTTGGGAGCCTTCTATCGACAGGTATGCAAAAATTAAGCAATATTCATGAAAAATCGTAACCATACTAAACAACACAAATTAAAAAAAAAAAAGTAGCGGTACAAAATTGAAAATTGACCCTGCTACAATATGATGAGCCTTCAATAAAGTACCAGTATTAGATTCTATGTATTTCACTGGATGATGAGGGATCCATCAGGATCGTCGTTTTCAGAGTTTTCCCATATCTGGTCGTCTTCTGTACCGTCGAGTGCGTTAGTTATACAGCATTTTATGAAAGATTTTTGAATGATTGCGCGGGTTGCACCTTCTCTCATGCCCGAGAGACCCAGTGGATGACTGTCGAACCTGGCGCTTTTTGAATTTTACCGGATGAGGTCAATGGTAAGTTATCAGACATGAGCCACTTATCGTACTCATTGCGTAGGTATTGTTTAAAGGGCTTGTTAATCCCTACTGAAATCATCGAATTTAAGACGCAACCCACATTTTAAAACTCAAAAAATGAAATTCGGGTGCGTCTTAGATTCGAGAAAATACGGTAATAGAGCTCAGACCAAAGTTAAAGTCGAACTCGATATCAAACAACTTGAATTCAATAATTGAGTAAGAGTCATGAAAATTTTTATCATCTTGGAAAATGACTGAAGTGTTGAGAAAGATTTTGGGAAAATCTCAATATCCTAAGAACGTGGACACGTTTGAAAATTAAATGACCTTTCAATTGACTCATATTCGAAAATTTAGCAAGAAGCATGGAAAATGTTGTAAACCAAACAATGATAAGGTTATCAGTCTTACTCGGGTCATTCTCTGAAGATCATGAAAATTCGCGTGGGCACCTACATCTCGGGAACAAACTGAGCTAGAGGGATACTTTCTTTTTCTGTACATAGGTAATAGTCTTCCCTATGACCCACATCAACTTTCCAAATTTGGTGAAATAAAAATGTTGAAAACCCAATTGAAGTTCCAAAATGCCATTCGTCATGGGTGTGAGTAAAACAACTTCGATCGCAAAATCGAAAATAACTTTTATATTTACAAGTATTGGTACTACTGGATAGCATGGTTGTGATGGAGTGCATTGAGATGATGGATTGGTAACAGTGGAAGCATAGTTTCCTGGCTCTAATAGACACAGTAGCTGGGATCAAGATCCGTGAGCAAAAAAAAAAAAAGATCATCCGTCATGGGCTGTATTCAACCAATCAGTGAATCGTGTTACTCGATATTTTGTAACCGGAAAAGTGGCTAGACTGATTCAATACTTTGATAAGAAGACCGGTCAAATGTTTTTCTCTCCATCTTCCTAAGAAAACCGGGAATTATCAAAATCTCGACAAAATAGCGAGTGTCTGATATTTTTTCCGTCATCAGTAATGGACACTTGTGCGCGGTCATGTAAGATAATGAAAACTTGAACAATACTCGTTTCAGCATTTGCATTCTGATATCTTCTTCGTTTATCCCTCCTTCTGAGGATTTCCTTCTTCATCCATGGTTTCTTTTGTTCTCTCTTAGTGTTACCTATATTTTCCTCTGCTGACTTTAATATTCCCTCCTTCATTTTACCCTGTTCTTCCTCCACACTGTTAATTTCCTGTGTTTTTTCAATCTCTACAAATTCCAAACCAATAACTGGGACAAATGAATCAGTTTGGGAGAATTTTCAGCAAAAAATGAGCAGAATAAGGATTGTTGACATGAAATATACCTTTAATAAGATTATTTAAATTAAATTGAAAACAATGTATGATATGGTGAAGAATTGCTGACAAGAACAATAACCAAAAAAACATGAACATTTCCACGATTTCCAAGCATTTCCTCAGACTGTAACAATTTCTACTAATTGGGAAATGTTACATTTATACTCGTAACTATCGAAACCCATTTTTTATCACATTCCAACAATTATATACTTTTGTCTTTTCGCCATTATTCATATTTGCGTTTCATAAGTGGACAAAATTGAAAAGAAATTATGATAAAGACTCAAATGAACCTTTATTTTTTGGAAAGTATACTTAAACACCAATTTTTACAATTCACTAAACAGAACTGATACTACTTAATCGGCTTGTATAGCCTGTATTTTAATATCTATTGATAATAACCTTAAAATATAAGATGAAAGTGTACAAGACGTGAAATTTTACGTGCCAAAAAGCATTGTGGCTACACTTTATAGCGTATGAGGCTTACGTCATACGTAATAAAATTTAGTACCAATATACTTCTTGAGAAAAGAACCCTCGCATTTTTAAAATAATTAACGAATTTTAACTTTGGATCACAAATAAACGAAACTGAAGTCAGGCTTATCTTTCCTATGTTCATTCCATTTTGTATGAAACTTCTGAAAATCATATATTCTTGGAGCACCATCAGTTAGGGCCTCTTCAATAACCTGCCCAGTCCAAATGTAAGTAAGCTCGTTACTGAATCTTTCACAGAGGTCTAGTAGGTGAATGACGGTCATGTCTGTATAAACTGTAAAAACAGATATTTTGATAAATGTGATCATCAGATTTGATTTCGTTTACAGAAAGTTAGATATAAGTGAGCTTATCGTATAATGAAACTGCAGTAAATTTATAAAACGTATAATATTATACTTACGTAAGACGGTATTCATTTATATTTACCATAGAGGAAATTATTTCAAATTTTCCGAGCCGCACTCGCTCAGTAGCTTAAATATTAGTATTGCGATTTTAATGAATTATTCGGGAAATCTCTAATTAATGAGATACAAAACACTACTTTCTGAGAAAACGATATTAACTCCTCACAAACATTTTTTAAATCGAAGATTACTATTTTAATTTGGATTTGATGGCTTCAAAAATTGACTTACCGAGACATTTCGAAAAATAATGAGCTAATGTGTATTTCAGCTCGTATCAGTGCCATCTCACGAAGATAGGCCAAAAGCTCGCCTCCGAAATTCGATTCGACAAATTTCGGAGTTTTTTCGTTTTTTATTTCACTGTCACTGAGACTCATTGTTGCAGCTAACAAACGAAATGAGATTCCGATAAATGAAGACCGCTTTGGGCCATAGACTTACAAGCGATAGGATTTTCATTTTCCTCTTCATTAGCTTTCTCGTCTTCAACGAAAGATGCACTTCTGCCAGCTAGAAATAATTGAAGCCAAGCTGTTATTTATGAAGCTTTTTAATGTACGAGTACTTAGGGCGATTGTCTTGTCCTCGACTTAACGAATACATTACAATGGTGCAGCGATTAAATTCTGGGGACAGAAGTTGAATTATAAATGTTGGGTGAACTACGTTTTGTAAATGTCAAAAATTTACGAGGGTAGACCTATTACCACAAGATCTATGCAGACAGAGAGAAAAGTAAGAGACAGATTAAAAGACAGCCAACGAGCTAGTTAGTTTACGGACAGACAAAAGTAGGAAGAATAGTTGAATAGACAGGCAGACAGACCAACAGACAGATAGACAGCTAGACAGGTGAACAGACAGACAGACAGGCAGATAGATAGAGACAAAGAAAGGAACGTCAAACTTCACTCCAGCTCCTATTTGTGCGCCTTTATGAACACAAGTGAGGAAGAATTCCCGGAATCTGAGACTGATCAATCAGTCAGCAGTACAGGCAGATGGACAGACAGACAGAAAACCTGGTAATAAAGCAAGCTAAACATTCAGAAAGGCAAATGATCTTTATTGTTTATTGGATTTTTGCCATTCTTATCATCTGACTTTTGAGACATTGTTAAAAGAATTTTTAAAAGGGCGAACGTTATCATTTTTCTACATTAGCATACCCTGCCCCCTTCCCAATTTTTCAGACAAACCATAGAATTAATACGAGACAATGAAGTGATTTCTTCAGAAGGCCTACCTCTAATTTCCTAACCGAAGTTTCCAAAAAGGTTGTCGAGGTTATTTTGATTTAAGTTGTAAAAACAGGTAAAAGTGGATACATTTCCGTTTATGGGGTCGGATTTTCTCTATTCGAATGATATTTTTCCAATTTTTTTTAGCCGACCAACTTGACTGGAGAAATTTCCCCTCTCCTAGTCCTTACTCCCCAACTCCCAATTGAAAATCAGGGTGCAGCAATAACATGACAATATGCTAGATCAAAATAAAAACCGATTGCTGGGCAATGTTGCCACACGATGTGGCAACAAACCAACTTAAATTTGGATCGAGTAAGAATATCCCGAAGGAACACTGTAAGCGAGTCTCCCCAATACTTACATCCAAAGGATGAAACTTTTGAAAGTACTCGGCCGAGCGCTGATCCTTGTCTGTTCAAAGATTTTCCGGTTGCTGCAGATAAGTACAAAAATACATGCGTAGTATCATTATCGAAAAACTTCAAATTGCCGTATTTCAGATTCTGTACTAAATAGTAAAATAATTTACAGTCATAGGAGTTCATGGGTATTCTTACTGCTTTCAAAATACATAAAATGATGCGACTGGTGTGCCTTTGAACAGTTCTAAGCATTCAAATAAACCTAAATTTCCAGAAGGTTCGCATTCAAATAATAAAACTGAGAGAACTACAGGAATATTTTTTTTTTTTTTTTTTTTTTTTAAAGAAAATGGTTATTAACTTGGACTTGCATCTGATTTTGTATCAACCCCTGATTTTCCTACCCCCAGCTAGCCCTTGTACAGCTCAGGGGAATATATCATGATTTCATTTTCTCTTGTGGGTCTGTATTCCGTTCTGCTCAAACTTTCCTGCACTATAAAATAAACTAATGGTTATGTTTATTGCGAAATATGGATTTTTGTGTCCCGAATTGGTACCGAAGGACTAATGTTATGCAACAATCAATCAGTATCGACGACGAAAAATCTTGACTTAGTTTTTCACTTTGCTCACTTCTTGCCCATTGTGTGATACAGGAGTGAATTTTCGAAGACTTTCAGCTCAATTAAGACCAGCTTTCGCTATCTTCCAGTTTTCGATTTCAAATTTGGTGGATCTGCAGAGCCTCTTTTCTAATACAAGAAATCATTTTGATCCCGTAAACAACTAGAACCTTGGTATCAGATGAACATCTTACTCTATTCGAAGTATATCTGACAACAAAGAAATGAATATGGGAGGGGGATCAATTCGTGAAATACCTTTCTTCATTACAGCAATAACCTCCTTTTTTATGGTTACGTCTCCGTGCTGTCTAAATTGGAGGAAAGATAACGGGTACATGATTTTTGTACCCTGTTATTTTACCTTTCTTGGTCTTCTCTATTTCTACTTCACGTTCGTTAAATTGGTCTTCACTGAATTCCACAGCCATAACACCATTGACCCATGTAAAGTGCTCTCTGGTCAAATGAAGACGTTCAGTGGTAAACTCAAGTTCTTCGCCGTCTTCATTTCGAGCATCAGGGATGTATCCGTGCAAGTCAAACAGACCTTCGTCTGGAACAGTTTGGAAAGTACAATTTGATAATGGTGTCGGAATGTTTTTTCATGTTATATCGATAAGCAAAAACAAAAAAAAAACAAAAAAAAGTGGGTTTGAAAGTGAAAGTAATAAGCAAAAAATTTTGTTAATCTCAAAAAATCTTGTAAATTTCTCGAATCTCTCACGGCGCTTTTTTATCAACTTTCTGAATAGTTTTTTAAACTTGTGTGTGTGAATGTGTATATACAATGCACCGTAATACCTTCGGCCCTCGTTTAGATTCAGGATGGGCTTGGGGGGGGGGAGCATCACGTTGGCCTACTAGAATAATCACTTCGTGATCTGAATTATAAGAAATAAAATTCTAAATCGGGAAATTATTATTAACATTTAGGGTTCTTTTTTCAGGGTCCGTAAGTCACCACTGGAAGAAAACCAAGAAATCTCAGTTTGGTATTTCAGTATAAGAAAACCTAATAATTAGTTTTTAAGTTCTGAGAAAATGCTATCGCTGCTTAAAATAAATAAGAAAAAGAACCGTATCGATTTTGGATGTATTCTCGATTTCCAATCATGGGCAAGTGGATATTTGAAAAATGATAAAGTGGACACGCGCCCTTTTTCAGTCGAGGTACGCATTACAGACCAGAGAGCGGGTTAATCGAAAGCACTCGGTGAGATTGTCTACTGCACGGAGTGCTGGATGAATTTTTTAAGGCTATACAATTATTTATTACAGCCGTAATGAATTTTCAGTCCAAATACAGTACTTGGTGTAAATTGGTACTTACCAAGCTCCATTTGACGAAAATAGTACATCAGATACTTCCGACTCGTTAGTATGAGTTTGATTTGAGCTACCGCTTCCGAGTATAAATCTACATGTGCAAATAAATTATTCCAGTTCCTCAAATGTGACCAAAATATTAATCAAGTTAAGGAAATATTACATAAAAATTACATGCTTCACAGATCGAAACTTATGAAAAAATATTTTTGAATATTTGATCGAGAGTACCTATACACAATGAATATTTTCAACATGAATGCATGAATCTGTATTCCCGGCTCCCAGAAATGTTTGAGCTGAAAAATGAGAAGAACATGGATTTGCTCATTCTTTCTCATTTAGGTGATCAATGACATTAATTGCTCAAAACTACCCCATTCATTTTTTTTCTGGCACTATTCATTGTTCATGTATAGACTGCACTACTTCTCGAATTTGATTCGCTTATCTATTAAGAGTATTTACTTTTTTTGAATTAAAATTTGAGTGAAAAAGAAAAAAAAACGAGAGGGAATTTGCGCATACAACCATGAAATTATAAAGGAAACTCCATAGCCAATCAATGATGGATTTCCATGAGGGATATGAAAGGAAAAGTGATCCCTGGAAGAACGAGACAAAAAGGAAAATGAAAGAAAGATGAACGTATAAAGAAAAGCTGAATGAAAAGTAAGCCTGATTCCGACGTAGCACACGTCTCAGAAAATCCTGAGTAAGTCTGGAAGACTATGGACATGTGTCGCAAAACTTAGAATATTTTTAGCGAATCGTGAACTAGCTCTCTTACTGATGAAAAAGATTTAGAAATGTTTTATGCAATCTTAAACAGGTAGACTTAATGAGTTTTAGACCTATCTGGAAGGGTCTTACGAAATCTTGAATTAATCTTGATGAATCTTTGGTAGTCTGAAACGTGTCTCGAAGAGTTGAAATTCTGACGAATCTTGAAAACCCTCTACATATTCTGGAAGGGTCTTGAAGAAACCTGAACGAGTCTTGACGAGTCTTTTATATCTTGAACGAGGCCTAATAAATTCTAAAGAGCATTAAACAACATTGAAAAAATTTCAGGAATCTTAAAAGAGTCTTGAAAATTTTTAACTTCTTTTAAACAATCCTTTAATTGAAGTAAAATTCCTCAAATAAGTTTAGAATAATCTAGAAGGGTCTTAAATAAGTCTGCAAGAGTGATGAGAACTCTTAAATACTGTGGTGGAACCAAAACGATCGTATTAGAAATGTTCCAAGATCTATTGATAAATGTGCATTTTTTGCTCGCAATTTTATGATATAAATAAAAATGAAGCCGAAAACCTTTTACATCGCCCCGTCGGCGATTTCTCATGTTTTAGAGTCAACTCTTCGTCCCTCATTTCTCGGTTTCCCGGATCCGTTACAGCTCAAACAAATCTAAAATAGTGTCAGAGAATCTTGAACAAAAATATAGAAGTGCACTAATAAGTCTTAAGTAAATGTTAATTCTTAAATTAGTTTGAAAGGATTTTGAAGAGTTTTCAATAAATCTGAAGGAGTATTACGAAGCCTTAAATAATCTTAAACGAGTTGTGAAGAGTTTTAGCAAATCTTTAATAAGTTCAAAAATGTCCTTAAAAAGTTTGGAAGTGTCCCGGAATGGTCCTAAACAAGTCAAAAAGAGCCAGTAAAGTCATGAAGAAATTTACTTTAAAATTTTGGAACGTTTTCAACAGATCTAGAGAAGTCTTCAAGTGTGTTAAGCAAATATAAAGGAAATTTCATTAATCTTAAAACAATTCTGGATAAAAGACTTATTGAGGCTTAAAGTAATTTTTACGACTTATTAGCAGTCCTAGATAAGTCTGGAAGAGACCATAATCTGGACCAAATCTAGAAAAGTTATCAAGAAACTTGCGAAAATATCAGTAAGCCTAGAAATACATCTGGAAAAATAGAGCGAGTCTTCAAGTTTTTGGCTAATCTCCTGACCAAGTGAAGAAAACTATTCGTGCGTATAAGCACCATTGGATTTACATGAGATGCAAAAAAAGAAGATGCATTAAGGAACCAGCTGAAAAAAGAAAGAATAGAAAAAGGAACACCAAAAGTATTGAAGGGGGAAAAAATTCATTCATGATTTCTTATTTTGAAAATTTCTAGCGTTTCCCACTTGATAGGAAACAGGTAATATTGGAGGCTCTTATTCAAAATTCTGATACCAGACTTTTGAAGTGCAGTCAGTTACCTATGTGGAAGTTACTACGTAAGCTGACGAAACTTGAGCATTTTTAAGGATACTGTTAAAATGTGAAGAAAAATGGAGATATGAAGGAAAACGAAAAGTTACTTTAAAATATAAAAATTTATTTAAGAAGTATATATCAATTTTGCAGTGGAAAGAAAACATGTGGGTCCGCTTATTTTGAGTGAAGAATACTTAAATTAAATGTGAATGCAAAAAAAAAAAAAAACGTTAATCCTGTATAGGCAGTTTGAAATCAACTAAAATCATCCAGAAAAGAAAGAACCAAAAATTTTTTGAAGAAAGGAGATTCTTATCAATTTGGCTGAAGATGAATTTCACCAAAATCCAGTACTGGGCATACATAATTCTGGCAGTTTAAATAATCCGATAGAGAAATGTTTAAAAAATTGTAGTATTTGCTGGCAAAACGGAAAGGGGCAAAAAAAGTTTTCTAAATATCATTTTTGTTTATTTGTTTGCAATCTGGTCATTTTCCTTATAGGCAAAATCAACATTCTTTAACAAGATATACCAGATTTTCTCCCTTCCCTTCCCCTAAATGCGAAGTCGCTTTGTTGGGTTCCTGGTAGCCTCATTGTACATAATTCATCTCAAGGGGAAAGATGAATTTTCCTTAACTTGTTTGTTTATTTCTCAAGAAATCTTGAATAGGGAATCTCTCGGCGAAAAAATGATTTCTTTCTAGAATTATGCTCTTCTGCTCCTAATCTGCACCCCTTCCCCATTATTCAGTGATACACACATATTGTACTCATTTCGTGACACCGTGAAAGTAGGAAGGTAGGAGTGATTTTGGTCTTTGCACATTTCAGGAATACAAAATGCACATTTTGTTTCGTGTTTAAAGAAATAAAGGTGTACCTAAATTAGTTTACCCTTAATACGCAACAATTTGAGTTACCCTTTTTCCGAGTTTCATCGTTCGTTGTTTGCTGAGACGAAGTTGATTCTGGTTCTGGAGTAACTTCCCGTTGTATCTTAGGTTCTGCCTTTTTTGAAGCAGATCTTTGGTCTGAAGCAATTTTCTGCTCTTCTGATTGTTCTTCGTTTTTATTCTCGTTCACTTTACGCTGTCTTCTTAAGAAATCGATGAGGGACTCTAGATCCTCAATAGACTCGTAAACGTCGTAAAGATTTCTGATGTACGTATCTAACAAATGCAACGCGTACGCGAATCTGACTGTAACACGAGGTCAACATAAAGTAAACTAATGAAATTTCCAAGGAATTCAAAACTATGTGTATAATAATAATAACGGCTAAACATACATTTTCGAAATATTGATGCGTAGAGTTATACAAGGGTATTTTACTGACTGTCGGAGTCAGTTGCTACTGTCGCTGCGTTATGAGCGCCATGGCTTCCCACTCAGCTCTTCCGTGCTCCTCCAAAGCCGCCCATATCTGGGCAATCCCCGTCCTCCCTCCAGCCTCTCCTATTTTGAGTTCGCCTCCTCCACTCTGGGCCGTGTATTTTCCTAAACTTGTCCCTTCATCGGACTATTGGCCTTCCCCTTCCTCTTTTTAAATCCCGTGGCACCCACCCCTCCACTTTCTTTTCCCACTTATTCCCTTTCTCCATCATTATATAGCCAGCATATTTCCATTTTAATTTTGACACCACTCTTCCAATATCCCTCAATTTTGTTTTTTCCCGAATTTTCGAAATTGGAATTTTATCCCTTGTATTTACATTTAGGAGAACTCCTCTCCATGGCTCTCTGGGTTCTCTGAAGTTTGCCGATGTTTGCTTTAGTGCTGGCCTAAGTCTGCGTGCCGTAGGTCATGATGGGTAGGATGCAGCTGTGCCACACCTCCGCCTCTACCCGAACCAACAGCCCTGCTTTTAATTATGTTTCTCAGACTCCAATAGCTACTTCAGCCCCCTTTGATCCTGCTGCTCGGTTCCCTCTCCCTGGCATGGTTGAAGCATATGATCTGGTCTAAGTGGGACACCTCTTTTTCCATTTCTATCTCCCTCCCTCCTACGACGGCTGCTTCCTTCTTAGCATTTGAAATTACTTTTGTTTTGTCTTTATTGACCTCCAACCCCGCCGATTTACACACTTCAGTGAAGTTTTCAGCCATTTCTATAAGTTCCTCTAAATTGTCCGAAATTAGTGCTATGTTGTCAATGAATCTTATAGTTGATTGAGAAATTCTCCATCAATCTTTATACCTTTGGTGTTCCACTCGAGCCGTTTTGTCGCGTCTTCCGGGACGCAGTTAAAAAGATTTGGAGATAGCGGATCCCCTTGACGCACACCCTACCTGTTTTGAACTCTTTCCCCTTGACGTCTGTTTTTGCGTAGGCCCTAGCATCCTTATACATACTTTTGTTATGTTTTTGTTCATCCCCTGGGCCGAGAGTTATATCCAAAGGAATTTGTGGTTAATTGTGTCGAAAGCCTTCGAGAAGTCAATGAAGAGGAGGTATAAGTTAAAATTGAATTCATGAATTGTTTAGTAATAAGAATATGGTCTACAGTCGAATTATTCCTTCTAAAGCCAACTTGCTTTCTCGGTTGGTTTATAGGTCCAATTGCGGGTAGATTTGTCTTTTAATGATTTTCATGAAAATTTTTCCGAAATTAAAGTCAGACTGATGAGTTTGTAATATTTTTAATTTTCCCCTTGCTACTAATTTTTTTTTTTTTTTTTTTTTTTTTTGAATGGAGGTCTGGTTGGCCGAGTGGATAGCGCGTTGGTCTTGGAATCCGGAGATTCCGGGTTCGAGCACACGTAGCAATTTGCCAGATTTCGACCTGGGCCGGTTTTTCGGCCAAAAGGGAAGAGGGCTAAGACAGCCCTAAAGCCTCCCCGACGTCTCTGAAGTAATGCTCGAAAGGGCGGATTCCAGGGCTCGGGTTGAGAGCAAAATTAGAAAAAGAGACCTGTTTTGAATAGTAGTATGATTTCCGCCTCCTTCCGTTGCTTTGGCGCGACTTCTTGCTGTAAGACAGAATTGAACAGCATAGATATAACTGGGGCCAGTTCGTCGCTAAATATTTTGGGTATACTGTTTTCGAGTCCGTCGGGTTCAGCTGCTCTGTCTACCTTGAGGGTCCTCACTGCCGCCATAACTTCACACTCGAGAATTTCAGGAACCTCTTCATCAACATTTTCCTCCGACTCCAGGTCGTTTTCGCTCTCATTTTCGCTCTCATTCCTGTTCCGGTCTAATTCTCCGTAGAATTGCGTGGCAATATTTTCCATAGTAGGTACGAGTTTCTTTCCCTGATACATTTCTCTTTTTTTACCTTCTTTATAGATCCTGTACGAGCTAATATTTCCTCAATCCTATCAGTATCGTAATTCTTGACTGCCTTCCTAATTTCCAACGTGACTTTTTCCTTAACATGCATGCCTTAATTTTTTCTCGAAGGGATTTGTTCTTTTTCCTCTCTGACTCATTTCTCCTCGCTGTTAGCGCTCTTGTCTGTACAGACGGTTTATCATCCGTCAATACCTCCTTTCTGCGCACTCTAAATTCCGTTCCGATATTCCTCAAGGCTTCCTCGATCGAATCGTAACTCTCCTGAACCGTACGGTTCTTCCACTCCTTCCTAATTGGTCCAAAATGTTCCTTCAATACTTTTCTCGCTTCCCCTAGCACGCTTATAGGAAAGATCGTCCTGCCACCTGTTTTCCTTCGAGCGTTCCTGTAGATTGCCCGTTTAGGAAAGCTAAACGTTGCTCTACACATTCTGTGGTTCGAACCAAAGCGGAAGCTAGGAAGCACCCCCATGTTATCGACAATGGACAGGTCATTTACCAACATGTGATCAATTTCGTTTCTGTATTTCCAACATGGAGATTGCCAAGGCTACCTAATAATTCGGGCGAATGTGAAGAACATAATACATACCCGGGGATTCGGCATTAGCATTTTTGAAAAATTTGGTCTCCGCTGTAAGAAAACCGAGAACAGAAAAATGATGATTTTTTTACAAGTATCGAATAACATGTACTTGAGTTTGAGGACGCTTGTACACGGAGATAGCTACTGTAATACGGGGTGACTTGGCACAGGTATGTTTTCATTACGCCTACGAGCGCGAAAGAAAAAATTGAACGCGTGGTAACACTGACGCGTGACTTGTAGTGTAGGTAAGATGTTATAGCTATCATCAAGGACGTACTGATAGGTGGTAGGGAACAATTTACCCCCTGCCTTCCAGTAGGAATTTTTATTCAACAGTGTTTCGATGATATTCTATTTAAATTCTAACATCATTATAGTACAAGTTTATTATACCAACTGAACTGCCGTCCCGTACTTCCTCCGACGTTAGTTACAAAATATCATCATCTTATAAATATTAGCAGCCGGATATTTCTATTATTTATAACAAACAGTTGGGAAAATTTACCATTTCAGTCAGGTGAGCAGGGAAAATCCAATAAGTTAAATTTTATTTTGGCTTTGATACTTCGGAATTCTGAGTTGAGTTAGTTGGGACTTTTACAATTTTACCCCCCTCCCCCCCGGAAAAATGCTTCGATACGTCCCTGGCTATCGTGTAAAACTAATTGGGTGTAATTCCGCTATTTCCAGGTAGAGTGGTTAGGTTCCTTATGTAGAGCTTGAAAATGTATTCAAGTTACATTACAGAAATTGAGTGAAGATGAAAGGAAGCTGTATGTGTTTGATATCATTATATGCGGAATTTGATCGCGGTCATGGTAAAAGTAGGGCGTGATTTTTTAGCACGAAAAGAAAGTCAGAAATCACGAAAAAAGAAAGACATTGAGCAATTGATAATCATTTCACGAAATATAAAATAAAGGGAACAGAAAAAAATAATACATGAGCATTAAGAAAAACTTTTGAACGACAAAAAAAAAGAAATCACGAAATAATAAAACATTGAACGGAAAAAAATTACGAATTGAAAAATCAGGAAAGATTATTGAATTAGCAATTTTCGGGTGAAGTAAAAACAGACCAGTTTGAGTTTGTGCGAGTTTTGATTGTTGCGAAAATGTTGGCTTATTTAATGACAGCGCCATCTAGAGACTTTGGACTTGCAGTGCCTTCTGGAGTCTTTGGATTTGCTAATATTTTCATTCTATTTCATGCAAAAGGGCATGGCAGTGACAATGAGCCTTCTTACTCGAGGGAGTTCGGCAGTCTAATGTTGATCTTTGCGATTCAGAATTTAGAAATCATACCAGATTACCGTTGGAGATGAATAACTGATGCTCTTTGCAAGGGAAAGGTCAAACAAGGTGGCTGCCTTCGAGAGCACTGCCCTCTGCAGGCTTTGAATTTGCCAATCCTTTCACTCCACTGCATATAAACTGAAAGTCAAATAACTGGCCTAATTAAAAGTAATTCATAAGTGGTAGTTTACAATGAATTGCTTCTTAGATCAAAAAGTGGAGGTCGGTTCAGCCACCTTGATGCTTCACGTCTCGGTTTCTTGTTAATTTCTCAGTTTGTCTGGTATCGTGTCTATCGTACAATTCGTCATAGTTCTTCTTTTTCGTTCAAAAACATTAAACATTTCGTGCAAGATGGTTTTCTTTAACTCTACTGATAATTTCGTTATTTTGAATTACTTTTTCGTGCTTTTACTTTTTTCGTTCAAACGCCTTTTACCTTTCGTGCAGTTTAATATTCCTCGTAAAAGTAAGCTGTTGCGTATCAATAAGGATAGTGACGTAGCAATTGGTAAAACAATGGAGTGGGTAAATTTGCACAGAATTGTTTATTTGTTCTTGAAGCCGGTAACTTAGCTACACGAAGAAGTACAAATCGGATGTTTATGAATTTCAAAGATGCCGACCACATACGTTAATGTATGAGGATCTCGACCTTTTGAAGCAAAGGTGTCTTTGATGTTTTCTTATGATTTTTGAAATAAAGAAATAGTACCATTCTAATCATTAACATTCGTTGGTTTTTTTGCATATACATATCTATGTAGATATTATAT